>CM030185.1:16422330-16424830 GCA_017639675.1 Aplochiton taeniatus | reverse complement strand
ACACAACCAACACACAAACACACATCAAACGGTAGATTCCCTGCAGAAGCGGCAATAAACACATATTATATTTATGCGTTCTATAAGAGCGATATCTATGTGTGTACATATATTCAATTTAAACAGTGAGACAGACAGATGTATTGATAGATATATAGATGGATCAGGGATGACACAGCAGGCCGCGGGGTGCAGGTCGACGCTTCTCGCCGGGCCCAGAGTACAACTGGACCGTTGCCGTGGCAACGTCCCTCTCCCCGCAATTCGCTGCCGGAGGATGCAGCCGTCGATTTGGAGCGGAACAAAGGTAAGCTGATCTGAACGGCGCTGCGACGAGGCGAGCCTCAGCCCGTCCCTACGGCGCTCTCCATTTCAATGGCGGAGAGCGGCGGTCACGCGGGGCTTTGTGTTCTCCCGCACGGCGCTTTGCATGCGGGGGGGGGAGTGCCCCCCCACCCCCTCACACACACCCTGACCCCGGGGGGCGACCCCCGCGCTGCCCACCTCGTTGAAGAGCAGCTCCCGCCGCTGCTGCTTCCTCAGGTCCATCTTCTTCACCGCCACCTGCTTGCCGCTGTGCTTCTCGCTGGCGATGCACACGATGCCCGTGGAGCCCTCGCCGATCTTGATGAAGCTGTCCAGGTACTCCCGGGGGTCACCTGACCGACACACCACACCCATGAGGAGGACCACCAGGGGGAAGGGAGGGGACGGATCAAGGACGACAGGTCTGAGACACGCTTTAGAATCGAAGGGATTCTCTTCGACATTAGACATTTTGATCTAAATAAACCCCTATTTCTCGTGTGTGTGTGTGTGTGTGTGTACACCAAGACTTGCCTGTGAGTTTGTGTGTGTGCGTGTGTGTGTGTGTGTGTGTGTGTGAGTATAGCTGTGTTGTGAACGTGTGTGTGTGTGTGTGTGTGTGTGTGTGTGTGTGCGCGTGTGTAGGTGTGCGTGTGTGTGTGTGTGTGTGAGTGTAGCTGTGTTGTGAACGTGTGTGTGTGTGTGTGTGTGTGTGTGTGTGTGCGTCTCCTCACCAGGGTTGACCACCAGCTGCAGCGCGGCTCTGAACTGCTCGTGGGACACTCTGGAGGGCTGGCTGTCGGAGCTGGAGCCCCAGGAGGGAGGGGGGTAGGCGCCGGGCGGGACGTAGGGAGACGAGGGCTGGGAGTACGCGCCCTGGAACACACCGGCACACACACCGCTCACTTAACACCTGGTTAGCTAGGGCGTCGTCCTCACACACTGCAGAGCGCCGCCGAGGCCATGCTGTGGCCGGGCAAAGAACACACACGCAGACAGGCTCCACCCTCCTACCTGCGGGGTGTAGGGCGGGCTGGGCTGGGAGGGCGGGTGGTGGTAGGGAGACTTGTAGTGGTGGAACAGGGGGGCGTACGGCAGGTGCCCCGGCGGGTAGCCCGAGGCCTTGGTGTGGCTCTGAGGTAGCTTGAGGGGCCCGCGGGGGTAGGCGTCTCCCACCGGAAGCTGGGGTCTGCCGTCCCGTGGCGAACGCTCGTAGTCCGCCTGCACGGAGAGGAGGGGCCGGACGGGATTACATAGGTGGGGAAAAGGCTGAGGATGAGTGAGGAATCATCTTTTTTCGGGGGTTATCCCAGAAACGTTCCCAACGAGGCAGGAAAAATACTTCCCGTACCATAGCATTTTAGATGGACACAGTTAAACATCAAACTAAAAGGACTCCGGGCTTCGAGTCATTCATAAAGGCCCCCTCTATGAGTAAACAGAACTCTTTAGCTGCGGAAAGTATTTGGCCCCTCTCCCCCGTGGCTCGGCGTGTGAATCGGCCACAGAAAGTTTGTAATGGAGGAGCGTTAGGCCGCTGGACAGAGGCCCTGCTAAATCATTAGCGTCCCCAAACACCTCCTCTAATGAACCCATCCATCATTGGGGAGGCTGGGGAACACCCATATCTGGACCACGCTTCCTTAAGCCCCACAGCCTGGCTGTGAGTCTGCCTCGCGTCCCCTCTGTGGGTGTGGAGGAGGGTGGTGTGTGTCGTTAGATGGTGGTGTGTGTCGTTAGGATGGTGGTGTGTGTGGTTAGATGGTGGTGTGTGTGGTTAGATGGTGGTGTGTGTGGTTAGATGGTGGTGTGTGTGGTCAGATGGTGGTGTGTGTGGTTAGATGGTGGTGTGTGTGGTTAGATGGTGGTGTGTGTGTGGTTAGATGGTGGTGTGTGTGGTTAGATGGTGGTGTGTGTGGTTAGATGGTGGTGTGTGTGGTTAGATGGTGGTGTGTGTTGTTAGGATGGTGGTGTGTGTGGTTAGATGGTGGTGTGTGTGGTTAGATGGTGGTGTGTGTGGTTAGATGGTGGTGTGTGTGGTTAGATGGTGGTGTGTGTGGTTAGATGGTGGTGTGTGTGGTTAGATGGTGATGTGTGTGGTTAGATGGTGGTGTGTGTCGTTAGGATGGTGGTGTGTGTGGTTAGATGGTGGTGTGTGTGGTTAGATGGTGGTGTGTGTGGTTAGATGGTGGTG
>CM030185.1:16414830-16417330 GCA_017639675.1 Aplochiton taeniatus | reverse complement strand
ATCACGCCACCCGCCGTTTCGGGGGGGGGGGGGACACAACGAAACCCTGTCTTGGTTTTGGCTTCCTTTGCAAGTTCACACCACCGGCGTATTGAAATCCCTCTCCCAAGCCCTCCGTGCGTACCTCCAGTCTAGTCGTCACTAAAGCAGAACAGACGGCCACCCTCCTTTACCCCCCCCCGGCCGGTGTGTATCTTCCTTTCCCTTTCTTTCTATTCCTCCTCTGTTACTCTGTCGCCTTGCCCCTTCTCTCCTTCGCTCATTTCCCACCCCTCTCTCCTCCCTCGCTGGAGCGCAGTTATCTGGCATTACGTCATTGATTAATGAATCGTTGCCTGCGACTGCTGTAGAGGTAATTCTGTGTCGGTTGTGGCCCGTGCCTCCACCAGGGGAGGGGTAGATTAACACCTGACACCACATCCATCAGGCAGGGGGGGGAGGAGGGGAAGAAAGAAGAGAGGAAGCGGATGATAGATAAAAGAATAGAAGACAGAGCAAGGAGAGGGAGCGATGGAAAGTGTGCGGGGGTGGGGGTGGACAAAAGAGAAAGGCGGAGAGAGAGAAAAAAGAGGGGGAGCGGAAATGCGAGAGAGGGAGAGGAGACGTGACCAGGGGAAGATGAGGCAGATGACACATCATGGCAGCGGTTACATGCGTGGGGGGGGGGAGGGGGGGGGTTGCCAGGTGGTGGAGGAAGGGAAGAGGAGGAGGGGGGGGGGGGGCCGGGGACGTGCCCTGACACTGCGTGGATGTGACGCTGCTCTGCTCCGATGCTGCTCGGCGGAGGCTCCCAGAGGTCCGCAGCGTGGACGTCAGCGCTGGGCGGGGACCGTGTCTCCTGGGATTACGGCTCATGCCATTTAAAGAACCATTACTGTCTGCCCGCTCAGCACTTCTGTAATCACTGCAGTTACACATCTCGCTCCCACGCTGTACAGCCGCACTTATGCGGGGGTGAGCAAGTCAACAACAACACACACACATGCACACACACACACACACACACACACACACACACACACACACACACACACACACACACACACACACACACGCGTCATTTAGACATCATTTTCCAGGCACTTGGATCTTCAAGTACATGAACGGGGTCAAGTTAACGACGGCCTTTTGTTTTTTTTTGGGGGGGGGGGGGGGGGGGGGGGGGGGGGGACAAAAAATGTACATCCAAAACACGCAAACGCACACAAGCACACGGCGTTGGGCCTCCATACCTTGTTCATGGCCTGGGAGTTGGCCAGGGTCTCTGAGAGGCGGGGGTAGGTGTAGGAGCTGTACGGGTGCGCCTGGGGGGGGCTCTTGAAGGCCCCGCCGGCCCCGTACGGCGCGTTGGGCTCCTGCAGTCCGGAGCCCGAGCGCGAGCGCTGCCGGATGGCCGGCGTGGGGCTGCTCTGGTTGACGTAGGAGCTCTTGGGCCTCTTGTCGTAGTCGTCGAGCGGCGCCCCGTAGCTCCACTCGCTGTCCGGGTAGTTCACCTGCTCGCTGTGGAGGGAGGCGTGCGACGGCGTGCCCAGCGAGGCGTCCTGGTAGTCCTGGCTGGACGAGCCCCCCACCGAGGCCCGGTAGTAGCCGCTGGAGCCCACGCCACTGCCCGCTGTGGACGCCACCTCGTCCACCGCCCGGCCCTTGCTCTCCAGGTAGGCGTGGTAGTCCGGCGGCAGCCTGCCGTAGTCCCCCTTCTGTGGCATGGCGTCCGGGTAGAAGGGGCTGCGGACGGCGTGCGCCGAGTGTCCGTTCTGCTTGGGGAAGCGGTAGTGGCGGCCCGCGGCCCAGTCGGCCTCCATGGCCAGGCCCGGCCGGCCGTCCTTGTAGGGCTCCAGGGAGAAGTCCCTGGCGGAGGGGTCCAGGTCGCAGGAGTAGCGGGAGTAGTAGTGGGTGAAGCCGTTCTCCTCGGGGGGGTTGGGGTGGGTGCCCTGGGGGGGCTTGGCCCCCGCTCCCGCCTGGCCCGAGAGGCTCTCCTTACGGAGGGAGTTGGAACGGGTCACGGAGACGCTGTCGAACTCCTCCAGGAGGCCGTTGATGGAGGCGTCCTTAGGAGGCCGGTTGCCGCGGACGATGGTCTGGCGAGGAAGCAAACACACAAAGTTAGGACTCGGAGCACCACACGCCCCTTGCTGGATGGGATGGGGGGTAACTAGCCGTGATACCGGGGGGTTGTACAACATTCCGTTTCCGCTCAGGCACTTCGGACTTTACAACTGAACAAGATGAATTGAAATTCCAGACCGTTTCTCTTTTTTTGTCTGCATCAGACGGTTTGTTTTCATAAGACTGAAATTTCAATTCATGTGTATCATGGCTTTGTGACTAGAATGAGCTCATCGCTAGCAAGACATGGATGATGGTATCTGTAGTCCAAAACAATAGCAGGCACCTCCTCCATAACCGCCGGGCGTTGTGAAGTACAATGCAGCTACAGTAGATTATAATATGGAGAGAGATATGGAACGAGATTCCCTGGGATATTATGAGGGAACCAGTG
>CM030185.1:16406270-16412130 GCA_017639675.1 Aplochiton taeniatus | reverse complement strand
GAGAGAGAGAGAGAGAGAGAGAGAGAGAGAGAGAGAGAGAGAGCGAGAGAGAGAGAGAGAGAGAGAGAGAGAGAGAGAGAGAGATAGAGACAAGGTTAATTGGGTGCCAAATCACTGTCAAGCGGTCGGCATCAAGCCCACAAACGGCCGTGGAAATCTTTCCATTAATTTGAATTAGGGGGCTGATAGTTTGGACTGCCTGGTTTCCCTATCCACCCCCCTCCCCCTTCTCCCTCTCCTCTCCCCCTTCTCTCTCTCCTCTCCTCCTTCTCCCTCTCCTCTCCCCCTTCTCCCTCTCCTCTCCCCCTTCTCTCTCTCCTCTCCCCCTTCTCTCTCTCCTCTCCCCCTTCTCTCTCTCCTCTCCTCCTTCTCCCTCTCCTCTCCCCCTTCTCTCTCTCCTCTCCTCCTTCTCTCTCTCCTCTCCCCCTTCTCTCTCTCCTCTCCTCCTTCTCCCTCTCCTCTCCCCCTTCTCCCTCTCCTCTCCTCCTTCTCTCTCTCCTCTCCTTCTCCCTCTCCTCTCCTCCTTCTCCCTCTCCTCTCCTTCTCTCTCTCCTCTCCTCCTTCTCTCTCTCCTCTCCTCCTTCTCCCTCTCCTCTCCTCCTTCTCCCTCTCCTCTCCTTCTCTCTCTCCTCTCCTCCTTCTCTCTCTCCTCTCCTCCTTCTCCCTCTCCTCTCCTCCTTCTCCCTCTCCTCTCCTCTCTCTCCTCTCCTCCTTCTCTCTCTCCTCTCCTCCTTCTCCCTCTCCTCTCCTCCTTCTCCCTCTCCTCTCCTCCTTCTCTCTCTCCTCTCCTCCTTCTCCCTCTCCTCTCCTCCTTCTCCCTCTCCTCTCCTTCTCTCTCTCCTCTCCTCCTTCTCTCTCTTCTCTCCTCCTTCTCCCTCTCCTCTCCTCCTTCTCCCTCTCCTCTCCCCTTCTCATTGCCTTCAGAGCGGCTGGTGTTTGGCGGCTGCACTGACAGCAGCCATATTTCACCGCGGCGCGCTGTTGGCCTGTCCTTTAGTGATAAGCCGTAATAGATCTACTCTCTTCACTTACGACTGCCCGCTCAAGGTAAGCACAAGCGAAGAAGGGAGGGGAGCACAGATGAGAGGGGGGGGGGGGGGGGGGGGGGGGGGAGGAGGAGGAAAAGGAGGGGGGGGGGGGGGGGAGGACAGTAGAAGGAAAAAAAGAAGGACAGAGTATGAGGGTGAGGGAAGGGCAAGAACAGGCAGGAGAATCCAAATATATATCCAGTGTGTATATGAGGTGGGAAAGGAGGGCAGATGGGAAGCTAGGAGGAGTGGGAGGAACAGAGGGAGAGGGAAGGAGGAGAGGAACAGAGGGAGAGCGACGAGAAGGAGGGAGGGAGGGAAGAAGGGAGGGATGAATAATGAGCCTCATTGGGAGATAAGGGGGGGATTAACCTTGCTGGTAATGAAGGGAGGGGTGAAGAGGAAGGAGGGAGAGAGTGAGGGAGGAGAGGGATGGAGGGAGGGAGGGAGGTGGGAGGATAATTAATAAGCTTGCCCTTCCAGTGATCCCCGGCTGTAACCCTGCTTTACTGGCTCGGCTCCGCTTCATTGGACACTGGGGGACAGACAGACAGGCACACAGGGAGACAGGTAGACAGTCAGACAGTCAGACAGGCACACAGGCAGACAGGTATGCAATCAGACAACCAGACAGCAAGACAGGCAGGGAGGCCCTTGAGGTGGAGCTCCGTCACATCACCTCTGGGGCATCTCCATCGTCTGAAAAGGTTGGCTCAACCTCGAGAGATGACGTCATGATGTAGGTACATGATCTAAACGGGAGTGTGGAAAGGACGTGGAAAGGCCCCGGTGATGGGGTCACGCCACAGTGGGGTCGGCGTGGGCGGATGCACCGCGTCGTGTGTTGTTCGCCGTGGATACACACGAGGAGCACGGCAGGTGCGAGTCCCCCCCCCCCCTCCCCTCGCGTGTCACACACTGGCTCACATCACCTACCACACCCCCACACTAAACGCAACATGCCTACACACACACACACACACACACACACACACAGACACACACACACACACACATACACACACACATACACACACACACACACACAGACACACACACATACACACACTCAAACTCCCACAGCTGCTCTGCTGTACCCGCTGCTGCCAACACACACAGCCCCGTGCGCAGCAAAACACGCCCACACACTCTGCCTCAGGGGAGACTAACAGACAAACTAATTGAACAGAGTGAGGCGGGTCTCGCACGGGCGATGTGTGATGGGCTCTGTTAAAGTCTGGTGATGGGCTCTGTTAAAGTCTGGTGATGGGCTCTGTTAAAGTCTGGTGATGGGCTCTGTTAAAGTCTGGTGATGGGCTCTGATAAAGTCTGGTGATGGGCTCTGATAAAGTCTGGTGATGGGCTCTGTTAAAGTCTGGTGATGGGCTCTGTTAAAGTCTGGTGATGGGCTCTGATAAAGTCTGGTGATGGGCTCTGTTAAAGTCTGGTGATGGGCTCTGTTAAAGTCTGGTGATGGGCTCTGTTAAAGTCTGGTGATGGGCTCTGTTAAAGTCTGGTGATGGGCTCTGTTAAAGTCTGGTGATGGGCTCTGTTAAAGTCTGGTGATGGGCTCTGATAAAGTCTGGTGATGGGCTCTGTTAAAGTCTGGTGATGGGCTCTGTTAAAGTCTGGTGATGGGCTCTGTTAAAGTCTGGTGATGGGCTCTGATAAAGTCTGGTGATGGGCTCTGATAAAGTCTGGTGATGGGCTCTGTTAAAGTCTGGTGATGGGCTCTGTTAAAGTCTGGTGATGGGCTCTGATAAAGTCTGGTGATGGGCTCTGTTAAAGTCTGGTGATGGGCTCTGTTAAAGTCTGGTGATGGGCTCTGTTAAAGTCTGGTGATGGGCTCTGTTAAAGTCTGGTGATGGGCTCTGTTAAAGTCTGGTGATGGGCTCTGTTAAAGTCTGGTGATGGGCTCTGATAAAGTCTGGTGATGGGCTCTGTTAAAGTCTGGTGATGGGCTCTGTTAAAGTCTGGTGATGGGCTCTGATAAAGTCTGGTGATGGGCTCTGTTAAAGTCTGGTGATGGGCTCTGTTAAAGTCTGGTGATGGGCTCTGATAAAGTCTGGTGATGGGCTCTGTTAAAGTCTGGTGATGGGCTCTGTTAAAGTCTGGTGATGGGCTCTGTTAAAGTGTGGTGATGGGCTCTGATAAAGTCTGGTGATGGGCTCTGTTAAAGTCTGGTGATGGGCTCTGTTAAAGTCTGGTGATGGGCTCTGATAAAGTCTGGTGATGGGCTCTGTTAAAGTCTGGTGATGGGCTCTGTTAAAGTCTGGTGATGGGCTCTGATAAAGTCTGGTGATGGGCTCTGATAAAGTCTGGTGATGGGCTCTGTTAAAGTCTGGTGATGGGCTCTGTTCAAGTTTGGTGATGGGCTCTGTTAAAGTGTGGTGATGGGCTCTGATGAAGTCTGATGGCCACTGATTCTGACTCAAACTTGGAACTTAGCACACAAAGTGTATTAGACTAATGGTGAGGCATGGCCCTTGTCTTTCTCAAACTCCACAATTCAAACTCTCCACGTCTCCTTAATCTCTCCATCTCTCTGTCTCTCTCTCTCTCTCTCTCTCTCTCTCTCTCTCTCTCTCTCTCTCTATCTCTCTCTCTCTCTCTCTCTCTCTCTCTCTCTCTCTCTCTCTCTCTCTCTCTCTCTCTCTCCCTCTCTCTCTCTCTCTCTCTCTCCCTATTGTCCTTTCTCTTCCCATCCATCTCCCTGCTGTAAGTGACCGTACGGCCACAGAGTCTTTCTGTCTCGACCCGCTGAGTCCACACACACAGACACACACACACACACACACACACACACACACACACACACACACACACACACACACACACACACACACACACACACACACACACACACACACACACACACACACAGAGAGAAACAAACACGGACAGATAAACACCACTGAACAGCACGCACTGCAACTGCTAGTGAAGTGCAGCAATCTGTGGTATCAGTGTGCAGAGCGTGGACAGTAGGCTATTCTTTGTTTGGTCTGATAACCATCTGAGACCGGGCACAAATAAAGCACTCACTGCTCTCCTTCAAAGGCCGGCTACTGTGTTTCTGATCTAGTGCAGTCCGCCGGTTTAATGCAGAGAGCTTTGTCTGTGTAATGACACAGCTTTTTTACAGGACAATAAATACAAAGGCATGATTTAAAGAGAAACAATACCCAACAGAGGGAACACAGTAGTTATTATATTTGTTATGCTCTTATTGGGATTTTCAAACAGGCGCCTACATAAGCATTGCCCGCTACGTTGGGAATGCAATTATTTTCACATTTCTCTTGATTGTTTATCCCAAAAAGGGCATGATCCCATAAGCCACTACATGTTTCACTTATTCTCAACACCCACTCAATTTCGGTGTCTTTGACAAACCAAAAGATGCCTGTGGGCCCAATTTCTTTTTTTTTTTGTGTGTGGTAAAAGACCATTTATTAAAGACCTTGAGAATCTCACCACTACGAGGACAGGAAGCAGACTGTGGCTACTGATCCTCTGGCTCCCTCTGCTGGACGGGAGTGGTCACCACAAAAACGATAGGACTTGAAACACTGAAACCTCTACATCTACTATTACTGAGGATGGAGGTCTATTAAACCATCCAAATGGGAAATACCTGCAGCAGTTTCTGCAGTATCAGATTCAAGCTGATAATTAGATTGAACCAATCGGATCCATAATCAGATACTCCCTGTTTTCCATGTTCCCATAGATAGTAATAACATCAAACAATATGAACTAGATCTTACTTGGAGTTTACCAAAAACGAAATGACCCATCAGTGATAGCGACTAAAAGAAAACAAATTGTGTCAAAATATTCTGTGCTGCAACACTTAGGTTATGCTGCCCTCTCCTGGACTAAGGCAGTAATGCAGCTCTCTTTTATTCTTTTTCACTTGAAAGCAGTACACACCCTATCAAAGTGGGGGGAAGTTGCCCTTTGGACCAAACACTAATCAAATAGGTAATTGTATATTACCTTGTTGACCCTACCACGGGTGTTACATTTTTTTCATCAGTTAAGCTACAAATGAACTCCACCTACCTGTCTCCCTTTAAAAGTGTTTTTCTAGTAGCACACAACTTCCCACCAATTCTTGGCAAATAATGAAACGAAGCGCAAATTACTTTTTTTGTGAACGTGATGTTTTCGTTGTTTAAGACGAGCATTACCATAATGAATACCGACGGAGGTGACCTCTTTCTCCCCCGGGCTGGCTGTTCACTAAAGTTACTCACTGCTGTTGACACACACACACACACACCACAGCTAGGCCACCGAAGAGATGGATAGTAGCGGGAGAGCAAGGACAGTTCGTTTAATCAGTTTAGAGCGACTGAACCCAGGAAGAGTCTGCAAGCACACCACTACTCTAGTGATAGTTCAAGGGTTGACGGTGACAGGGATTACCTATGAGGCAAGTGGACCAAAGGTTTGTAGAAGAGTGTGCTTTCAGTAGAGATGACGTCAAAAGAGAGGGAGGTAAGGAGAGAGAGCAATATGTAGAGAGAGAGAGTGTGTTTGTGTGTGTGTGTGTGTGTGCATGAGAAAAAAATGGAGAAAGGGGGGAACGGCAGATATGAAAAAAAGGAAAACGAGTGAGAGACAGGGAGAGATTGAGCGTGAACGAGATAAGCTTTAATCTCCAAAGGCTGTATGTGATTTATATATATTTTTTCCAACAGAAATCCAATTACTCAAAATCCAAAGAGCATCATTCAGCATCAATCCATCAGTCCAGGAACAAGCCACAGTCCCAAGCCACAGTCCCAGGCCACAGTCCCAGGCCACAGACCACAGATACAATC
>CM030185.1:16391270-16401270 GCA_017639675.1 Aplochiton taeniatus | reverse complement strand
ATTTTGTTATTGGTCCAGTCCAGTCCTGTAGGAGTGGGTCATCCTCCTGGTCACTGGGACATTGGTCCAGTCCAGTCCTGTAGGAGTGGGTCATCCTCCTGGTCACTGGGACATTGGTCCAGTCCAGTCCTGTAGGAGTGGGTCATCCTCCTGGTCAGTGGGACATTGGTCCAGTCCAGTCCTGTAGGAGTGGGTCATCCTCCTGGTCACTGGGACATTGGTCCAGTCCAGTCCTGTAGGAGTGGGTCATCCTCCTGGTCACTGGGACATTGGTCCAGTCCAGTCCTGTAGGAGTGGGTCATCCTCCTGGTCAGTGGGACATTGGTCCAGTCCAGTCCTGTAGGAGTGGGTCATCCTCCTGGTCACTGGGACATTGGTCCAGTCCAGTCCTGTAGGAGTGGGTCATCCTCCTGGTCACTGGGACATTTGTCCAGTCCAGTCCTGTAGGAGTGGGTCATCCTCCTGGTCACTGGGACATTGCGACACTGTGTCATCCTGTCCTTCACGTTATACGTGTGGGCTAATATTTACACCAGCCTGACGTGCTAATACTGAGACACAGCTGTAGACACAGGAACAAAAACACATGAGGCAATGTCACACACGCGCGCACACACACACACACACACACCCACATACAACCCCCCCCCCCCCCCCCCCACACACACACACACACACACACATACAACCCCCCCCCCCCCCGCCCACACACACACACACACACACACAAACACCCACGCGCCAGTCAACATGGGTATTAATACCCCTTAAGGGTCAATTATCTCTACAGCTTCACAGGAGCCAGCACCATAAGGGTGTCAAAGCTACCAGGCTACATGAGCCCACTATTAATAATGACCCATGCCAACACACACACACACACAGACACACACAGACACATCTAAAACAACTCTAGCATTTCAGACCGGCGAAGCTACAAAGCCTTCTAGGCTCCGTCTTCTTAAGACCACAATGTTTTAAACATGAAAAGGCTGCCAGTGTGCGAGGTTAGCCTACTCATGAGTTAGCATGTGCGCTAGGAAGCTGGGCGAGGCAGATGGGCCGGGGGAGAACAGAGAGCGGAGTAGCAGTGTTAGGCTCTCAGAGAGCACCAGGCTACAAGCCCGCTGAATAAACCATAAGCAACGGGCAGGGGGGGGGGGGGCAGCCTCTCTCACCCCCTGCACACACACACATACACACACTCACGTGCACACACACACACACACAAACCATGTCGACCTTTTAGTCTGTCTCTCTGTTCCGTGACACTAGGCGCCGTGTTGGAGGCTGGCCAGACGGAGGAACACTAGAAATCACTTACATTCACCTGGACACACACACACACACACACACACACACACACACACACACACACACACACACACACACACACACACACACACACACACACACACACACTATAAGCTTGCACCATCCCACAGACACAAAGACGCACGCAGGACAAACACTGCAGTGCTGTGCGGTGAAGAGACAGTGCTGGGGAACCCTGCCAGCCAGAGGAAGACCAGCGTCACTCAAGTGTCAGTGCCACCAATGGAGAGAGATATCAGAACCTGAGAGAGAGAGAGTATAAATAACCCAGCCTAGCCTTGACTCACACACACACACACACACACACACACACACACACACACACACACACACTAACATACAAAGTCACACTCACACTCACAGTCTCACATGTGCTAATAGAATCAAGGGGCTGAAGTAGGTGGGGGTGAGGTGGTGTGAGTGAGGGCAAACAAGGCAGCAGAAAATGAGGAGAGTAGGTTAAGTGGAGGGAGGGTACGGAGAGATAAATAAAAAAAGAGAAGAGAGGAGGAGAGTGTGTGTTGGGGTTAGTGATGACCATGGGGGAGGGGAGGGGATTAGTTTCCTCTTAATACGAACACAACCACATTTCAAACCCTCCACCCCAGACAATGGAATGGTGTGGCATCCGTGGATCATGAACAAAAGGCCTTTTCAGAAAACCTTCACATCAACGCCGAGCACCCGGTGTCACTGGGGTAAAAAGCACACAGCCAGCCAGCCAATCAGCCAGCCAGCCAGCCAGCCAGCGAGCCAGCCAGCCAGCAAGCCAACCAGCCAGCCTGCAGGCCAGGCAGCAAGCCTGCCAGCCTGCCAACCAGCCAGCCTGCAGGCCAGCCAGCAAGCCTGCCAGCCAGCCTGCCAGCCAGCCTGCCAGCCAGTGGATTCAGCCAGCCAGCCAGCCAGCCAGCCAGTGGATTCAGCCAGCCAGCCAGCCAGCCAATGGATTCAGCCAGCCAGCCAGCCAGCCAATGGATTCCACCAGCCAGCCAGCCAGCCAGCCAATGGATTCAGCCAGCCAGCCAATGGATTCCACCAGCCTGCCAGCCAGCCAGCCAATGGATTCAGCCAGCCAGCCAGCCAGCCAATGGATTCCACCAGCCAGCCAGCCAGCCAGCCAATGGATTCAGCCAGCCAGCCAGCCAGCCAATGGATTCCACCAGCCAGCCAGCCAGCGAGCCAATGGATTCAGCCGGGCCCACTCGTGCCTTCAGGACTGAGAGACGGCACGTCATGTTTGATTGAGAAGGGGGGGGGGGGATGGGCGAGGAGCAGCATCGGTTGAGAGGTGGGGGAGAGGAGAGGAGGGGAGAGGGGAAGCCGACCCAGTCAGCTCCGTCCTCCAGAGAGGGTTCCCCTCCGACGCATGCAAACCCCCCTCCCCCGGCCCCCCCCAACCCCCGGTAGGACCTCTGACTGTGTGACCCCGCGGCCTGGGGGGGGGGGCCACAGCAGCCATCGAGGTGACATGCACTACACATCTTAGCACGGACGAAGACACAACTCCAGGACAAAAAAGAAGGGGGGGGGGGCATTCCGCTACGGCAGGTTGCTTCGTCTATTCGGGGATCATGCGAATGACAAATAATGAACTCAGTGGGAGGTAGGGGCCGGGGAGCTACGGTCTTCATGGAATGTGTGCAGAGTCATTCCATCCCCAATGTGCGCCCACACTACACACCACCTCCACCTGGATGCACAATGGGAGGGGGGCAGTGTGGGCGGAAACACAGAGTGGTTGTGATAGAGGCGGGCGGGCAAAAAGAAGTAGGGGAAGAAGGAAAAAAAGGAAACAGAAGGAGAGTAGAAGTCATACTTTTCGCAACGGCGTTTCGGAAGACCGGACATTCTTGGGAGATATCTGTGAAGAGAGCACGAGAATTATTGTCTTGTTTCCCCCTCTTCAGAGATATCTCCAGTGGCGTATTGCTGTTCTATCGTCCACAGGAAGTACGCTTGGTTTCTGATTGTGTCACTTCCTCTCACGTCTATTCTCCACATTGCCTGTGGGTCCTGAAATTCTGGCAGAGCTTAGCTTAGCATTGCTTAGCTTAGCGGCTCATTTTAGTCATATCAGTGTGCTAACAAATCTGTTATTCCAGTTTGAAAAAAGCCATGAAATATTACACCTCACCATGCTGGTTACTCTGCCTAAAAGGTATTTACATGAATATCGATATTTGGATTGAGATGGAAACCCCCAAGTATGTGTTGTGCGTATCTTTAATTTTACAGAGCTGTAAATGTGAAATAAAAAGGTGTCAGTGCAAGCAGGTGCTGTAACACACACAGGTCGCAGGGGTGTGAGGTGGGCCGGGGGCCGGGGGCCGGGGCCCGGGGGCCACTGACTTGGAGGCCACGGGTGGACGAGGCCACGCATGCAGCATGAGGAGGGGGGGGGGGGGGGCATACTATAGACAAGGAGAAGGAGGAGGAATAGAAGAGGAGACCTGTGCTGGTTACAGCTGAGCCAAAGGCAACACACAACCCATGGTTTGCCCACGGCATGTTATCATTAGAGAGCAGGCTTTGATACAAGCCCTCTCCGATACTTACATTAATAAGAGTCCTTACACAGGAAAATACATTGTGCAAAATATATATTTTGGGGGGAACTGTAACTGCTTTTTTTTTCAGGAGAGAAATCAGTGGCTGGACAAACAAGAAGACATCAGCAGAGACACTCATGAAGGGTCAAGGGTCAACGTGACACACTCGCCGCGGAGGAAGCGTGGGGAACTCACACCGGCGCGTGGAGCGTGCGCACAAACACACACACACACACACACACACACACACACACACACACACACGTGCGCGCGCGCACGCCACCGAGGTCAGCGTTACTGTGACCTCTGGTTTCCATTTCTTTATTCCGTCTCATTAAGCCGGTGGTTTACACGGCTAATTGATGGTGTGGAGGCTGTGTGTAAAAGGGCCCGGGGCGCTCTCTGCACTCCCAGAGATCGATAGCCCTGCCCAGCTTGCCGGGTCAGCTGATGTCCGCACCACGGCTGTGTTAGTATTCCCACGGAATACGTAGGGCAGAGAGGGGGGAGTTGTTAGCGTTGCATTTGCCGGTCACGCGGCCCGGTGAATTACCCATCTTTCCTCCGCGGCCAGACAAGGTAGCAGCTCTTTACATGTAAACACATTGTGGCGATGGACAGATCGATGGATGGAGTGAGAGGGCAAACGAATGAAAGGAGAGATAAATCACAGGAGGAGAGAGAGAGAGAGATAGAGAGAGAGAGAGAGAGAGAGAGAGAGAGAGAGAGAGAGAAAGAGAAAGAGAGATGGAGATGGAGATGGAGATGGAGAGAGAGAGAGAGAGAGAGAGAGAGAGAGAGAGAAAGAGAGAGAGAGAGAGAGAGATGGAGATGGAGATGGAGATGGAGATGGAGATGGAGATGGAGAGAGAGAGAGAGAGATAGAGATGGAGATGGAGATGGAGATGGAGATGGAGAAGGAGATGGAGATGGAGATGGAGATGGAGATGGAGATGGAGATGGAGAGAGAGAGAGAGAGATAGAGATGGAGATGGAGATGGAGATGGAGATGGAGATGGAGATGGAGATGGAGAAGGAGATGGAGATGGAGATGGAGATGGAGATGGAGAAGGAGATGGAGATGGAGATGGAGATAGAGAGAGAGAGAGAGAGAGAGAGATAGAGATGGAGATGGAGATGGAGATAGAGAAAGAGATTGGTTAAAGAGGTGGATCCATAAAAAATGTAAGTTAAGGAAATAGACAGAGAAAACAACGAGTATGGAAACTGACACATGAGAAAGGAAACTGACACATGAGAAAGGAAACTGACACACGAGAAAGGAAACTGACACACGAGAAAGGCAACTGCCACATGAGAAAGGTCGTTATTCACAGCAAGAAACCAAAGGGTAATGACGAAACAATGGACATATAAGAGGATGGACGTCCCCCCCTGCAGTGCTCTCTGTGTCCCAGGGGCTCTACCTTCATCGGGGCCAGCTGTATGGGGGTGATATAGGAGGGGTCCACCATGGGCTTGGGCCTGTTGGCGGTGTCGGCCAGGAGGCTCTGCCATTGCTGGGGCAGCCCGGTGAACTTCTGCTCCCGGACGTCGAAGCCCGTGTGGACCCGGTGCTCAAAGTTAGACGGAGCCGAGATCTCCAGCCGCTTCTTCTTCTTCCCGAACATGCTGGAAAACCCGGGCAAACCTGGCAACACAGAAAAACAAAGAAGGCCGCGGGGGGGTTAGCCGCTGCTGGCTGGAGGCGGTCACATGACATGCAACAGCCACTCGGGGTAAGAGCCTCGCCCAGCCTGGGCGTCTCCGTGCCGTGACCCTGGGAGTACAGCGGGTCGGCTTATCGATCTACCGCTCAAAGCAGCGAAGAAGAGAGAAGGAGGATGAGCGTCTAGAGGTGGGATGAGGTCATGACGTGTGGCCCGTTGTCGACCGGATACTACGAGATGTTCTCACACACTCTCTCCCTCACGCAAGTCCCTCAGCACACACTCAAAGCACAGTCCCACTTTAAAAAGAATAACACCAGGAGGGTGAGTCAGCACCTAAGTTTGCACCTGTGTTTATATTAGGGTTGTCATCCCTGATTTAGCTGTTGGGTGGAAATCTTAAAATACCAAAGCCTATTTTGCAATACTACTACTTTAAATTGGTCTAAAAAGTTTCATAGAAATGAGGCGAAAGCGGACAAGGGAGGTAAATATAGAAATATAAATACTGTATTTTTATCTATAATAATTAGTATAGGCTAGTAAGAAAGTGAACTATTTCAACATGAACCAATCATTTCTAAACAGAGTTGTTTGCGTCTCTGCTGCTGTTGGCGTCGATTGTGAATGGAGTCTTTTGTGTCCTCTCTGTGACACATTGTCCTCTGAGACAAACAAAGCCAGCTGCCTGTCCTTCTCTATTCTGGATCACCGGTAATGTCCCTGTACCACCCGGCACCAAACACACATGCACACACACCCACACACACACACACACACACACACACCGTCAAACAGGGACACGTAAAAGCACACACACACACACACACACACACACACACACACACACACACACACACACACACACACCGTCAAACAGGGACACGTAAAAGCACACACACACATACACACACACACACACACACACACACACACACAGCACACACACACACAGCAGCAGCACACAGTCAAACAGACACACGTGCACACACAGTCAAACAGACATCCTATAGGGACACATAAAACACACACACATGTACGCACACACTCACACACTCACACACAGAGTCAAACAGACATCCAATAGGGACATATAAAAACACTCATACACACACAGAAGCACAGAGGTACACTCTCTTCGAAATAAATCACAAACAAATATTAGTGTAAAACAAACCATCTGAAGGACCCAGCGAGGGGCCCTGGCCGGTGCCTGACGGAAATCTAAAGAGCTCACACGGTGTGACCGATGAAGTCTTTCTAATTCTGTTCTCTCACTATCCATGGAGGACACATAGACAGGTTCATTTGGTGGATTCAAACACGGCGAAGGAGAAGACAAGAGAGGGAGGGAGGGAGGGAGGGAGGGAGGGAGGGGAGGGGAGGTGTGACAGATGAGGAGAGGGGAAAGTGAGGGGCAGCCTGGACAAGAGGCGAAGAAGACAAAGTGACAGAAAGAGGAAGGGAAAGAGGAGTGTGTGGTGGGGCTTATGAACCCAAACACATACAGTAGGCCTACTGTAAAACACATACAGTAGGCCTACTGTAAAACACATACAGTAGGCCTACTGTGAAACACATACAGTAGGCCTACTGTAAAACAGGCCAGCGGGCCGGAATGTGCAGGCTTCTCTCTGCTGTGTCCTGTTTGGCTTATGAACCCAAAGACATACAGTAGGCCTACTGTAAAACAGGCCAGCGGGCCGGAATGTGCAGGCTTCTCTCTGCTGTGTCCTGTTTGGCTTATGAACCCAAAGACATACAGTAGGCCTACTGTGAAACAGGCCAGCGGGCCGGAATGTGCAGCCTTCTCTCTGCTGTGTCCTGTTTGGCTTATGAACCCAAAGACATACAGTAGGCCTACTGTAAAACAGGCCAGCGGGCCGGAATGTGCAGGCTTCTCTCTGCTGTGTCCTGTTTGGCTTATGAACCCAAAGACATACAGTAGGCCTACTGTAAAAGACATACAGTAGGCCTACTGTAAAAAAGGCCAGCGGGCCGGAATGTGCAGCCTTCTCTCTGCTGTGTCCTGTTTGCCATCCACAGGGGGCAGACAACGCACTAACCCTCTCGGCTAGCGTCAAACCACAAAGGCCCCGAGACAGATCCATCTTGCGGTGCCACACAGCAGCTAGTCTATCCCTGATACCCATACCGCAGAGCAGACCGGAGCTGTCTGTGGGCGGTGCTGTCTTTTGTAAGCTGCAGGGTGGAACACAGAGATGGTGTCCTAACTGCCAGGAGCCCAATAAGGCCTGCACGCGAAGAGAGGGAGAAACAGTGCAACAGCCATTGTCTAATAGATGGACAATCCTGGGTTAAATGATTCTACGATCTGAACGTTTTTTTATTGCTGTGCTGGAAATTAATATCATTATTGTTTTAAAGAGAAATATATTCTGGTATATACAGTACTGTGCAAACGTTTTAGGCAGATGTGGAAAAAATGCTGGTAAAAATGTGAAGGCAGAGTGGTCACAGCAAATATTGATTTGATTTAGATTGTTCATTTGTTCATTCACTTTGCATTTGGTTAACTGATAAAAAACAAACTATTAACACATTCTTACTTTATACACCCGCCTAAAACTTTTGCACGGTACTTTACATCGGTTAAACAAAGTCTTTTGTTTCTATAACATGCTCTCCTCAACATGATACCATGCATGCACTGACCACACATAGCCCACATGCCATTCATATGTATTTATCAAAATAACCAGCAAACATGTCCCCGCATTCCATAACGCTATCTACACCTTCTTATCAGTTTTTTTGCTGAGCTGTCAATCATCCCCTCTAACGCACTGCGGACATGCCAACAACCTTCTTCACGATTGGCAGATGGCCAGTGAAATCGCCGCAAACTGGCCGAAGGTGTCTGGCCAAGTTTCTATTTCGGTGCCATCCAAGCAGCAAAGTGTCCTCTGCAAAGACAAGGCACGCTCCAAGCCTCCACTCTGCTGATGAGAAAGGTTCTGGAGTCCAAAACCAAGTGAAGCGACGGTGACACCGAGACCAAACACCTCACCACTGAAGCTATGGGTGCCTTTGCCCCGTGGCCATGTGTTTCAGTAGGAATTATAATAATGATGATAGTAATAACAACAATAACGTTGATGATTGTAATAGTAATATTAATAATACTTACGAAACACATTAAGTTCATATTTGCTACAGCACCACTGCGCTTTGAATGACTTTGAATGACTTTGAATGACTTTGAATGACTTTGAATGACTTTGAATGACTTTGAATGACTTTTAATTGTTAAGGACCGCCTGGTGTCTTTGTAATCTTTACATTCCTATACATTTATGAACGGTTGAATACGTCGTTGTATCTTGTTGTGATTACCGCTGCACCAGTGAAGTTCCTGACGAAAAACAATTGGATTGATTGAATAATAAATCCTAAATATATGATCTGTTTCTGATATAGAGTAAATATGATGGCTGTCGTCTTTACAGGACTGACAGAGTAAGGCAGGCTTTGCACTCCCGCCTTCAACGCCCACTTGTCTCCACAGGGGGTGGGGGGGTGTGGGGTGGGGGTGGGGTGGGGGGGGTGGGGGGGGCTGACTCAGCTGTGCTGCTGGAGGTGCTGGGACTGGGATTGAAGGCTGAAGCCCAGGTCACTTAGTGGGATTGTTTGGAGATTATGATCCAGGGGGAGTGGCATGAGCGCTGCGCGCTGAGTGCATGCTTGCGTTAGCGTTAGCGTGTGTGTGTGTGTGTGTGTGTGTGTGTGTGTGTGTGTGTGTTGGTTTTATAGTATGTGCCCGTTATAAGCATGCGTGCTCAAAGCTGTGTGCGGGTGTGTGGTGTGTGTGTAAGCTGTCGGCAGTCCCACACTTTAGATGAAGGTTCTGACCTAGATGGTGTGTCTTGGGAAAGAGATTATTGAGGCTAGCGGGGTTTAGCGCTGGCCAGGCCAGGCCTGAGTAGACCGCATGGAGACGAGAGGCCGCCAAATAGGCAACCACATTCTCTGTCTCCATCTCCCTCTCTCTCTCAGTGATAACATGTGAGTGATAACTAGTACACACACACACACATACACACACACACACACACAGACACGACAAAGACAAACACACAACAAACATGCCCCCTCTACTCCGCAGCCTTACCACCACTGTTGGCGGCTGAATCAGATGAAATGCCCCCCCCCCCCCTTAAAGTGAGTTGTACTTAAGCACGGGGTCCCCGAGGACGACAGGCTCTCCGAGGAAGGCTAACAGAGACTACTTAATGCACGGCCTGTTCTTGGCTGCCACACGAGCGGGTTTGCGCTGTAATTTATGGGCGGATAGTAAAAGCACTTTATAAAGGATAATAATGTCGGCAAGGTTATTGCACCAAAGAGAAACAGTGAGCGGGGGTGGGGGTGGGGTGGGGTGGGGGGGGGGTGTTGAGCTTGGTCATGGCGAAACTCAATTGGCAA
>CM030185.1:16283770-16386270 GCA_017639675.1 Aplochiton taeniatus | reverse complement strand
TCCTAAAGGTTTCCAGGCTGTAACAATCCATCCAACACTTCGTTCACTCGCTCGCCGTTTGCGGACCGACAGACGACCGAAGGCTGACCGAAAAAAAAGGCCTCGCGTTCGACAGCATCAACCCGGGGCAAACCCCGCTGTGTCAGCTCACCAGGCAACCCACGGTGTGTCATGCCGCTGCCACTGTCTCCATGGACACAGTGGAGGTACAGCGTCTGGCAGCGTCACTTCAATAAACCCCGGGCAAAACACAGAAGGAGAGCGTAGATAAAACCAGCCGAACTAATGAACACTAACCCCATTTTCACTCAAAACTGCATATGATTAAAAGCCTGATGGCGAAAGTTAAGAATCTCACGTGATCGTAATAGCCAACCCCATTTGAAATCCCCAATTTGAAGCCAATCATATCTACAGTAATGTAGCGTGCCTGGAAAGTCCTCCGCGCGGTGACACGCCGGCCGTGACCGCCGCGGTCCTAACGCTTCAGTCTCGCCGTCTCCCCCTAGAGCATGGGAAGTGGAAGAGGCCTTTCCCGCGTGGCATTTGTTACAAGGCCCCCCCGGGGGGGGGGGGGGGGGGGGCCAACATCTGAGAACCCAACGCCGCCGCATCGCTACGAAGAGACGCCCAGGGAATGGCGCTGGACCTCCCGGCCCGGCGAGTCGCCGTGGAGACGCGCGGCCCCTACGTTCGGTCGGCGGGGACACACTCCCCTGACGCAGAGGCCGAGGGGGGAGTCAAAGCTCAGGTCAGCTGTTGGCGGCTAATGAGCCGTTTGATCAGATTTTCCGGGAGCATGAGGACGCTACGTACATACGCCAATTCAATTTGAGGCCGGAAACACATCAAACGCCACACACACACACACACAGACACAGTAGCAACAATTGAATCGTTTTCAAAGTTCCGTAAAAACTCTCAAATGACTTCCCATATTTGGCCATGACGGATTCCAAATTAATCTAGCTTTCTGTACACACCTCTCCATAAAACGTACAGAGCAACGGACAAAGGCACGTACAAAGTCTGCTTGCTTTGAGTGTCATTACCATTCTTCAAACAGGGTCTTGCTCCATTAGGGAGCGTCACCAACCATTTAAGAGCTTGGGAAGGCTGCGTTAACAAACCACTAATCATTACTGAGAATGGCCACAGCACAGGGAGAGAGACAGAAAGAGAGGGAGATGAACAGTAAGCTGAGCGTGTGTGTGTGTCTGTGTGTTTGTGTGAGATAGAGTGAGATAGAGATGGTGTTTGGGGGGGGGGGGGGGGGGGGGGGGGGTGGTATGGATGGGAGACGGAGATAGATAGAGGGGGTAGGGGCTATGGATGGGAGACGGAGAGATAGAGAGGCAGCCTGCTTTGCTCCACTGCCTCCCCCCTCTGGAAATAGACGCGGTGGCTCTCTGTCTTGGTTAGCAGGTTGGGGGGGGTTTCTTTCGCGTCCAGAGGCACTTTGTCTAAGCTCCTGTAGTCCTTTCCAATTCTGCTCCTTTCCAAACCATTATCTTGACAAGCCTGTTATGTTCTTAAAGGAGGCCCCGCTTGTTAATTATTAATGACTGGTTTTCCATCCCCCAACCCATCCTTGGTTTTGGGGGTGGAAATATATGGGCTGAGACCTCAAAGATCTAGGCCAAGGCTTTGGGGTAGAAGTGAGGAAGTGGGTGTGTGTACAGTAAGAGAGGCGAGATGGAGGGAAGTGTAGCTCTGAGTCCACGAATGAAGTGTCGTTGTCAGCCTGGTTGTTCTTCGGCCCGGAAAAGGCAGGGGGGGCGAGGTGTGCTTAGTTAAGTGGGCCTTGAGAAATTGGCTGCTCAGCATGTGAGCCTTTCAATGTGTTTTAGCGTGTGTGTGTGTGTGTGGGTGTGCGTGCGTGCGTGCGCGCGTGCGTGTGCGCGCGTGCGTGTGTGTTCATGTGTGCGTGTGTTCAGGTGTGTGTGCGCGTGCGTCAGAAAGATCCTGATTCTGAGAAGAGTTCAGTGGTTTTGCGGCGGAGGCATTGCATAACTTCAGCCAGAGCGGTGTTTCCCTGGGTCAGCTGGAGACAATAAGGAGAGGGGAGGGAAAGCGAGAGGGCAGACCTCTTTCCAGACAGACGGCGGAAACAACCAATAGGCTTCCGTCCCCAGCCCCCCCCACCGAGTTGCGACACGGGAGCAGTGGGAAGGTCTGAAGGTCAGAGTTCAACCCCATTTCGAAGGGTCTAACTACGCATGACCCGGCAGGGTCAGCCAGCCCTTGGTCGGCCCTTGCTGGCCCAGCTGCTGTTTATGACCCGGTTGGCATGGCTCTGACAGCAGATCAATCCCTCACGTCTCAGCGAAGGCCGCCGCCCTGGGGTGTCGGCCCGTGACTGACAACACCGCCGAGCTGGTCGGTGGAAACGGTGCGACGCTGCTCGGTACACACACACACACACACACACACACACACACACACACACACACACACACACACACACACACACACACACACACACACACACACACACACACACACACGGGCACAGCAATTATTCGGCAGCAACCGTACAGTGAAGGCGCTTCCTGTCCTTCCTGCCTACCTCCACACTGACACAGCCCTGAAGGCCTGTTCAGTTCACAGTTCACAGTTCAGAGTTCAGAGGTCAGAGGGCATGCGCATTGTGTCTCCCCCCCAACCCTAACAACATCGCCATCCAACCGTACCCAGAGTGACGAGGGTGATACTTATCCAACATGCAGGGGCCTGCTGCTCCCTCCATACCCCACTCTGTTCCATCCTTCCACCCCTCCAACTCTGTCCATACCCCACTCTGTTCCATCCTTCTACCCCTCCAGCTCTGTCCATACCCCACTCTGTTCCATCCTTCTACCCCTCCAGCTCTGTCCATACCCCACTCTGTTCCATCCTTCCAGATCTCCAGCTCCCTCCATACCCCACTCTGTTCCATCCTTCTACCCCTCCAGCTCCGTCCATACCCCACTCTGTTCCATCCTTCCACCCCTCCAACTCTGTCCATACCCCACTCTGTTCCATCCTTCTACCCCTCCAGCTCTGTCCATACCCCACTCTGTTCCATCCTTCTACCCCTCCAGCTCTGTCCATACCCCACTCTGTTCCATCCTTCCAGATCTCCAGCTCCCTCCATACCCCACTCTGTTCCATCCTTCTACCCCTCCAGCTCCGTCCATACCCCACTCTGTTCCATCCTTCTACCCCTCCAGCTCCGTCCATACCCCACTCTGTTCCATCCTTCCACCCCTCCAACTCTGTCCATACCCCACTCTGTTCCATCCTTCCACCCCTCCAGCTCCCTCCATACCCCACTCTGTTCCATCCTTCTACCCCTCCAGCTCTGTCCATACCCCACTCTGTTCCATCCTTCTACCCCTCCAGCTCCCTCCATACCCCACTCTGTTCCATCCTTCCAGACCTCCAGCTCCGTCCATACCCCACTCTGTTCCATCCTTCTACCCCTCCAGCTCTGTCCATACCCCACTCTGTTCCATCCTTCCAGACCTCCAGCTCCGTCCATACCCACTCTGTTTCATCCTTCCACCCCTCCATCCTTCAAGATGAGGGCGAGGAGAAGGCTGGTCGGAAGAGTGGAGAGCGTGGGCCCCGTGCATCTGTTGGCCTATATTTACAAGCAGCCAGCTGCGCGGGCCCTGATCGGCCCTCTGAGAGGGAACTGACGTCCTGTGACAGGTAGGCTCCGTCGAACCCGGAGGGGTCGCGTGTGCACGGATTCTAAACGGGCATCCATGTTGCACAACCCACCTGCCCTCCGAATGTGCCTAGAACGGAGTCTGACAGCCGCGAGGGCAAACACCTCCTGTTTTGAGCTGAAACGCTGCGAGTGCCTGCGTGTGAGGACGCTCGCTGGTCTTTGGGTGTTTGCTGACATGTTCAAGGGACGCCTCAGAGGGGCGACGCAAAAAGACGTGTCGCTCAACGGGACCAATTCCAGACTTCAGATCAGGTTTCAAGAGTCGTAAACACTTACGGTAACAGTGTGTGTGGGCACGGCTCTATATTCTAGCCAGCTGACCTGAACACAGCCAGGTCAATAGGCCAGGTCCCAGCAGAAAGGAGGAAGTGGGGCTGGGAGCGGATCACTGGTATCCGGCAGAGAAGCTCTCGTCAGCGGATCCTCGCTGGTTGCATGGCGTCTGGGTGCGCAGACAGGCCCACAGCCACAGAGCTCATACCGGTCCACATGACTTCACACGCTGATGCTTCCTGATAAGGAACAGCGATTAGGGCAATGGGTGGGTGTGCTTTGTGTGTTTATGCGTGTGTGTGTGTGTGTGCGTGCTAGAGAGGGATGGAAAGAGAGAGAGAGAGAGAGAGAGAGAGAGAGAGAGAGAGAGAGAGAGAGAGAGAGAGAGAGAGAGAGAGAGAGAGAGAGAGAGAGAGAGAAGGAGAGACAGAGAGAGAGAGAGCGAGAGAGAGAGAGAGCGAGAGACTGATAGCAAGGAGGCTTCTCCCTTGCAAAATGAAACGGTATGTTTGTTTCTTATTATTCTATAAACCAGGCCTGCTCGTTGAGGCGCAAACTACAGCTTAGGCACACCACAGACATTTCACAGGGCTGATCATTTAAAAATGCAACGCATGAGGTCTATATGAGGAATTAGGCCTACATTGTTTCATACTTATTTATAAACCAATATTTTAACAATGACTTAACTGTGTTAATTGTTTTCCGATGGCAGTAGCAGCACAACAGACAGGCAGGCGAGAAGTGACAAGTCATGCGCAGTAAAGCAAGGGGCCCTGCCTGATGTGCCCCATCAGTTCTCGTAAAAAGACAGTAAAGCGCACGCCTGACGGCACATATTAGTTGTACTTCTATCAGCGATGATCTGTTGGTTCTGTGCAGACAGGTGACAGCCCCAAACCACAAATTCGCAAGCCTACCTCGCGATACTATTATCCTCTTGTTATGGTCTTCATGACTTACTTGCTGTACGACTGTGCGCATTTTGACTAGCATCTAATTTTGTGAAACGTTCTTTTTTAATGCCATTCATGGTACTATACCATTGTGTTCTTATGTAAAAAAAAAGATATATCTTTGTCTAGAAATAACATATTTGTTTTGTTTTTTCGGTCTGGGGGGCCCGGCCCCCCTCACAGTGTCTCACTCCGTTTCTCTTTCTCCATGTTGCTTCCCTTTCTATCTGTCCTCTCCTTATGTGTATCCTACTTACACATCAACCTGTCCACGCAGCTTACGTCTCTCTTCTCCCTCTTTCTTTCAGCCTTTCTCCCTCCCTTTCTCCCTCTCTCTTCCATTTTACCCATGATTTAAAGACATCTCCGTTCTGCCCATCTGCCTGGGTAGATAGCCTAAAGAGATGCTCGTCAACTCACATCCCGCTCACAGCGCTTGGCCTACATTCGTTGGAACGCACGCAGTGCACTCCCAATTGCCAACTGAACAATGTATGTTTATAAATCATAAAATGGCCCGGCAAAAGAACATGCTAATGCACGCACGCCATTGTGGGCAGATTGACGAGAGTCGTGTAGTAAACGCCCTAATGACCCTGTCTGCTCATAAACCATGAGGGCCATTGTCATCATCACTCTTAAGCCCAACAGCTCCTATTTACTTTGCATTTGCATATGCACACACACTCTCTCTCTGTGTCTCTGGGTCTGTCTCTTTCTCTCTCTCTCTCTCTCTGTGTCTCTGGGTCTGTCTCTTTCTCTCTCTCTCTCTCTCTGTGTCTCTGGGTCTGTCTCTTTCTCTCTCTCTCTCTCTCTGTGTCTCTGGGTCTGTCTCTTTCTCTCTCTCTCTCTCTCTGTGTCTCTGGGTCTGTCTCTTTCTCTCTCTCTCTCTGTGTCTCTGGGTCTGTCTCTTTCTCTCTCTCTCTCTGTGTCTCTGGGTCTGTCTCTTTCTCTCTCTCTGTGTCTCTGGGTCTGTCTCTTTCTCTCTCTCTCTCTGTGTCTCTGGGTCTGTCTCTTTCTCTCTCTCTGTGTCTCTGGGTCTGTCTCTTTCTCTCTCTCTTACTCGTTTTATCTCACTCTCCCACACACACACACACACACACACACACACACACACTCACACACACACACAAAGCATTCACATAAGGCCCACTTATGCTGTCGGATAAGTTACGGGGCAGGAACCACTGACACGTCCATCCGATGTTGGGGGGGAAAGAGAGAAGGATAATAGAAAAACACAGTGGAGCAATTCATAACATTCTGACAGCACGTAGTACGTACTGCCGTGAAATGGCATCTTAAGGAAGGGCCGTCTGGTTAGCAGAATGGGTTTAGGGCCTTGCTGGTGCATTGACGTCACTCACAAATAGTTTGGTTTATCATGCAAACAAATAACATGACGCTACTTTTACAAGTGTGGATGGCATCGACTACTTGATGGCGCCCGACTGAGCCTTCGGATTCAAGGGCGGCCCGACGACGGAACAGAATAATCGCTCAAGTCCTCCGACCTGTGTTATCAACACGTCGACCTGCCCCGTCACACGGAGTCATCCACTCCCGTGTTTGTTCTGCAACGGTAAGTTGATGAGGACGGTGCGCTGCGCGGCCAGCCTTCTCCCTGGGCTCTCTCCCGCTTGCGTTGTCTCGAGGCAGCCGTGTTGCCTTTCATCCTGAACACGCTGGGGGTTAAATGAGCTTCATCCCTCGCTTAATTAGAGCTCCGCTGGCAGGCAGTAAGGCATGCAGGCTGGGTTGATGCCGCGCGCTGCTCCCTGACTGGAGCACACACAAGCGCTGCGTCCCAAATCGTGTAGCTACTCACACTTTGTAGTTGTAGTTCATGCTGCAGCTGCCCCTACAAAGGGTGTACTGTTGCGTGCAGAAGGCATACTATTGGGACATGCTACTTCGTTACCGTGAACGTTGACCCTCTTGCTCTTACATCCGGCGCAGTCCGTGGAGCAACATTTGAAAGTGGTTGGTGCTACATTTTTGCACTGCCATCTGCAGTTGCTCCATCGGGGCGGCTCATTCGAAGTGATGTATCTTCCGCATCGCAGAGGATTGTGGGTCGGAACAGCCAGAAAAGCACGCTGGCCTGCATACTATTAAATGCGCCCGGATTTAGTAGAACATCCTGGTATTTCTGGCATACTGGATTTGACATATATGTATTGGGATGTGATACTCCATCTTTTTCTGATATCCTAAACAGGCTGGTGGTATGTGTATTGAGACGCAGCCGGGGCACTGCTGGAGCTTTTAGGGGACCAGGGGGCATCACGTCCCCACAGAGCAGCCTATGGAATCAGCATTTAGAGCCATTAGGGTGTATCTACACGGATGGCACGCCGTGTTTAACCCGAAGCAACGTCCATGACACGCTTATTGAATACCTCACCACAACAACAAAAACATGTGAAGTGGGTCTGGGGACGTGGGTGTTCCTGCACGGTTAGACTTTCATTTTGGCCTCATCATATCGAATTGATCTCTATAAAAAGACATCTGTGGACGCAGGTTATGCAGTTGGTGTTTAGTGCTACAGTAAAATCGATGGAGGAACGTGTCAATGTCAGTCATCCGACGCGAGGGGACTAGCAGGGCAGCTGCTGGGCTGATAGCTGGGGAGTGTGAACATGCAGTACCACCGCGGTGGATCCTTTGGAGCAGGCTAAGACTCTTTTGTTGTAATTTCCTGCAGTTTCATGCCCGTGCATCAAAGAGCACAGCTGTGTCATTGGATGAATGCTTTAATCTTTTCAGTCAGCGCATCTGTACGCTCAGCCTTTACTCTTTACGTCATTAGGCGCCTGCCGGCGCGTGCGCGCGCGTGTTTGTGTGTGCGCGCTTGGGTTTGAGCTGCTCTCGCTGAGCCGAAGTGACTAGCACACATGCAGTTATTTGTAAATGAACCGTTTGCTTTGGCAGCATTCACCCTTAAAGTCTGGGATGTAAAAGTAGTAGCTAGCCTTCTCATGAAAGTGTGTATGTGTGTGTGTGTGTGTATGTGTGTGTGTGTGTGTGTGTGTGTGTGTGTGTGTGTGTGTGTGTGTGTGCGTGCATGCATGGTCTATGTACATGCTCATGTGCCATTTGTGCATTGTTTTGTCCCTGCGCATGCGTTTTTCTAATTGTGTTCTTGTTTACATGAGAATTGCAAATTTGCATGGGAATTTAGAGGACCCAAAGGTGTGCCGTGTGGCTGAAAATCAATCGATGTCTCCAACATGAAAGAGGATGAGGACCTGGTGGTCCCTCCCCCTCCCTCTCTGCCAACTAAAGGCCATGTGAAATCACATGGCATCGCATAGGCCAATTTATGTAATTTATGTAACGGTCAAGAGTCCCAACAGCGCTAACTCCCGCAGGCCGTGCTATGTGGCGCGGCCTGCATCCCACTGATGCTTCGCTTCCAGCATCTTCCATAGCTTGCAGGGCGAGTGTGGGTGAATGCACGGAGTGAGGGAGAGAGAGACGGGGAGCTGTAAATGATGGGGGGAAAACGGAGTAGACTAAGAGGGGAGAAAAAGTGAGGACAGTGTGTCGATGAAAAGGGAGAGACATGGAGAAGACAGCAGTCCTGTAGGGCCTGCCGCTGTAGGGTCAACGGCTAAACCCCCACTAATCCTCTCAAATTGCGAAAACAGGAAATCTTTGTTTACAATTCACCCGACAGATGAACACAAACAGCCCTCTCCTCTGCACGGAACGCGCGAACGGCGCGCCACAGTAATTTGGAGGACTAACCTCAACGAATACCTTCCACTCACGGAGAGAGGCGGCCCTGTGTTTAAAAGAAATCCGTACGAAATGTCCAGGACAGCGGGATTGTTTAGGCAGTTATGAGTCATTGTCAAGTGACTGCGTGCAGCCAGCAAGCCGTTCGTTGTGTGTAATTAGCTTAGGAAGGCAATGCTATTTGTCTTGTTTAATGCCGACCACATTGTTTTGGGTCATTAGTCGTGAGTGAATGGAACGCCAAACTGTCGCGTTACGCCAGTCAACTGCAGAGACGCATCTGGTCAGTTCCGCCACTCCATTAACGTTTGAGACTCCATTGACTTTCTAGTGACTTCGCTGCTGTGGCGTGCTTTTTAGTTTTAAAGGCAGATCTAAGCCACGTAGCCATTGTGGCTACAGTGCGAGTATTAAAACAGCGGCTGATGGTTGGTAAGAGGATGAGTGGATGGGTGTTAAGGGTCAGGGGGTCAGGGAAATAGATACAGTTAACTTAAATACACCCGCCGGGGTCAGCGTTCAGGCCACTACAGTATGCTATGCTAATACTACAGTCCACAGTCACGAGACAGAGATAGAGGGAGACACTTGAAGTCTATGTCCTTATTTGAATGCGGAGTACTGTAGGCCTGGCACCAATGAGAGTGATGTGGCAGAGTGATGAAAGGGCAGCGGAGCGCCAGTCTCTTTTTAAAGATTCCTTTTAAAGTCTCTTTTAAGAAAAAAAGGAAAAGAAAAAAAAAGGAACAAGGAGAGGAGATAATTAGACAAAACTAGCCCTTTAATGAAACAACGTTCCAACTCATGTCAGTGCATTAATGACATTTTGCTTCTCTGATCTCGACTCACAGCAAAACATGATAGGAGAGCTGAGTGACATATCGTGCCAAAGTAACCCCACGGGTCTATGGGTTGGCAACATGAAGTGGCAGAGAACTTCAGACTTCTCACTCTGGGCATTCCAGACTCCCTGTTTCTCCGGGTCAATCCCTCTATCTCTGTCTCAAATTCACATTCCACCGTGCATGGATGGGTGGCCATCGTCGTTGCAAAAGAGAAATCTTAAATTAATATATACAAATATATAAACAATGCAATTATATGTCATATATATATATATGTACAATACAGAGAAATAAACATGCACAACATTTTTTTGCAAGGGAGAAGCCTCCTTGCTAGTCTCTCTCTCTCTCTCTCTCCCTCTCCCTCTCCCTCTCCCTCTCTCTCTCTCTCTCTCTCTCTCTCTCTCTCTCTCTCTCTCTGTCTCTCTCACTCTCTCTCTCTCTCCCATGCAGCGTACAGTGTGCCAGGCAGTGTAGGCGGCTGAGGAGGATGATAAGAACTTCAGCCCTCATGTCAAAGACTATCTCTCCGGGGCCGCGACCGAGCTACTTAGCCATTCCAACTAATTTCCCTTTCCTAGTTGGTCTCCAATATACTTCCTCAAAGACGAAGCTCCGGCCCATTCCTCTCCCGATGCGAGTGCACACAGAGGAGCGGTTTGGACGATGAGACACAATTTATAGTTTTCAGGCAGGAGCCGGCTCCATCATGCCCAGATGCAGTGGCTAGTTATCTATCGCTAATAGCTGAGGCCGCTCCAGTTGGCATGCTAGTGCATCTCAACCTTTCAGTCATTCTTTCAAAACACTTGTTTTTTTAACCCAGTGTAGCACATCAAGTATTTACGTTCCATCATTAGGCCTATGTGCATTTTTCCGTGTTCATATCTTGAGCAAAACAATGTACTGGCATTTGCCACATATCTTAACATAGAATAACATCTGCTATTCAGACCTTGTGTTGAGGGAATGTGCTATCTGGAGGCCTGTGGTCCATATGGATGCCTTGGATATTAAGAATAGCTTGGTTGAACTCATCTGTCTTAAACATGAATCAAATGTGAATACAATTCACGGTCTGTGGTAGCATGTCTGGGACAACACTCGCTGAAGCAGGGAGCACACATACATCAACCCCCCCCCCCCCCCCCCCCCCCCCCCCCCCCTTTGGAACAGATCAGCAGACCCGAGGTGGCAGTTGGGGTGGAGGTGGGAGGATTTTCCCATCAACTCATCCGACAAGCCCAGAACCTAACTTTGACTGCAGGTCATTTAAATACCTCCCCCCTCCCTCATTGCTATGGGCATTTTGATTGTGAGCAGGTGTGTCAAGTGACACACTAGCCTAATGTGCATAGCATAGTACACAGACTTAGAGTAACCTGCCTGAACCCTCACAGAAGCTCCATGTCGCAAGGCCTCACAGAGTTGAAAAATACAGGGTTTTAATTATGGGGTTAGAATTCATAGACACATTGTACAATAGCCCTGTGGAATTCACTAGCACATACGCTTTAACGCACGTTCCTACTGAAATGTGGCGATGGATTCTTTAAGTTCACCTTGAAGAACTCACGCCACATCTAGCCCGGCCTTACAGATTAAACACTGCTTTCCAGAGTGGCGCACGGCAATTTATTGCCACATCATAGACTTCCTGCATTAGTTGGTGGTCTGTTTCACTTTCCAGGGATAAAACGTTTGGATATTAAACCAGTTTAATTTGGATTAACTTAACAAGGATTTGGGAAAATTGGGCAAATAAAGTGTTCTGTGGGAGTTGAATCCACTGTACTTCACTTATTAATATTTTCTCCAAGACTAGTTCGTTAATATGCAAATCCCTCTGGAGTGCCCAGGCAGAGGCAGTTTCGGCTCCTCCCCTCGACTTCCTCACAGACGGACCTGAAAACAGAGGATAGGGCGAGGCGAGATGGCAGATACATCCGGCGGGAAGGCAGCTTTCATCTATCTATCTCTTTCAGATCAGTGCCGATGAGGAGGCTGGGTTGAAGGGCTTCTAGACGCCTATCATGCGGCCCAGGCAGCGTAGACGGAGCTCTTGGCCAGATAAGAGAGGCCCATTCTGAGCTGGTATCGCTTTAACAGCGATTAAACAGGAATTACACTCCCACTGGTCATCGGACGGTTTAGTGGTTTAGTGGAGCAGAGGTAACGCAAACCGCCTCCCAAAACACAAGCCCATACTATAGACAGACATGGACACCGTCATACGGCCCGTAACGACGTGTCTGTATACACACACACACACACACACAATACACACACACACACACACACACACACACACACAATACACACACACACACACAATACACACACACACACTCCAGACCTGTAGGGCCAGCATGTGGGTAAAATGGCACACAGTCAAACATGCTAGCATAGGGTGCGCCCATTTATAGTACACACATGCTTCCAACGGCATTGCTGGGCCAACACAGACACACACAGTCACGCCCACATACTATGCCCACACAAACACAAACAAGACTTCACTCAAAAACACACAGTGAGTGGCAGAGTCGTGATTCAGCCGGGCGGCACGACTCCAGCAGCCGTAGATCTGTGAAGCCCCAGGCCATCCCTTGGCGTTAAAGCTTCACTAGAGCCTCTCATCAGTGGTGCCCTCTGATGCCACCCTGGCAGCCCAGATACACAGACACTGGCCTACCCAGCTTTTTGGACACACACACGCACACACACAGTTGAGATGGAGAGAGCCAGAGAACAAGTGGGTTACAGTGGGCATTGTGTGTTCTACTTGTTTGGATTCTATGGCGTAACTAGGTTACCATGTGTGTGTGTGTGTGTGTGTGTGTCTGTGTGTGAGTGTGTGTGTGCACGCTCCGCAACTCAGGGGCGGGGGCCTCCAGAGATGTAAATATCACACAGGTTATGCCATGCCGTCCCCCCGCAGACAGCTGGAACAAACACTGAACCACACACACACACACACACACACACACACACACACACACTACTTTCCTGTCTATTTCATACTCGTAAGTGGAGCTCTTTTAATGAATGGCTAATCATACAGTGCAAAGCAGTGAGGCACACCATGGAACGACCAGCGTGCTGACACATGAAGAGGCTGCCGCATGTCTGCTCCAGCTCCCACAGAACATGAAGGACAGAACAGCCATCCAGAACTCCAAACGCCCGCCACCACTCCCCCACACTCCTTCCTCCTCCTCCCTCCTCCTTCCTCCTCCTTCCTCCTCCTCCCTCCTCCTTCCTCCTCCAGAAAGCGCGCCATCTTTTTTTTCTTCGATCCCACCTCCTTTCCTTCCTCCCTCCCTCCCCTCTCTTTCTGTCACTTCCGTCCTCTTACTCTTATCTGGGCTCCTTTCGAGTCCTTCCTCTCCCCCCACCTACCACGCACCAGCTTCCTTCCCCTTCTCCGTCGTTCTGGTTTTTACTCGCTGTACACGCCTCCGTCCTCCTCCACCTCCGGCTTCTCCCTCGCTCCACGGGCCCTCGGCGCTGCTGCCTTCCCCGCTCCCCTTGTCCTGTCCAATGCCCCCACTCTTCCCTCCTCTCTCCACCCCTCCGGTACCCCTCCTCCCCTTTTCTCCTGGTACTCCGGTTTCCCGTCCCGTCCTCTCCCTCTCTCTCGTCCGTAGACGTCCTCCCCTCCGCTCCACTCTTCTCTCCGCCGCTCTCCCTGGTCCTCCTCCCATCGCTTGGCTCTCTCTCTCCTTTCCCCTCTTCTGTTCTCCTCTCCTCTGTTGGGGTTATTCTGCATTTGCATGCTCCTTCTGTCTGCCCCCCCCCCCCCCCCCCCCCCCAATCAGCTCGATCGATCCTCCAAAGTCCCCCCCCGACACCGGGCTTAAACAACAGGGGCAACCAGTCTAAGAGAGGCTTGTGCGTAAACACAGGCTTGAGTCAACGCTTCAGTTAGAGACGACGCTTTCCCACGGTTACGCCGAGGGCATCGGACTGCTGTACGCACGCCGATGCGATGGATCACATAAGGTCAAGGCGGGTGAAGGCGGGTGAGAAGGACGACGACAAAACGATGCCACCCCGAACCCAACGACCGTCACAGAGCCACTTCACGTCACAGTTGCTTGATGTTAGCTTTCTTCCTGTTATGTAATCTAGAATCAATGAATGAATGTATTCATATTATTTATGGCAAGAAGCCTACGAAGTACGTTTAAACAAGGGGCTGCAGAGCGGTGTGGCTACAGGGGAACAGAAATAGAACGTGGGGCTTTTGCTCTCGCCATCCGTGTCACCTGCCAGCTCTGTGCCCAGCAACACCGGCAGGTCTTTCCTCACCTGGTCTGGCGAGACGCGCGGACAGAATGAAGGGGCCGACTGAGTTGGTCCTTCTGATACCTTCACAGGGCGTCCCTCGAGCTTTGGATCATTATGTAAAGCTGTCGGGCTCATAGCTCGGCTCGGAATACATTACAGACCGGGCGCCGGCAACCGTGCGGCTATAACGTTAACCTTCAGCCTCGTCCAACCCCTCGGTTGGCATAGGGATGCCTGTGTGGGCAGGAGGGGCACTAAGAAAACAGGCGCCACCATGGCTGAGGTTTTGCCTTTAACTGAATCGAGGCTACCTTGAGTATAAAAGGCTATTTGCTATTTGAGTGGAAGGCCGGCAAACAAAGGCATACAATGTGTTCAAAAATCACTGCAGCCATAATCAGACTTGGCATTTGAAGCCAAAAGGCACAATCTGCCTCTCAACAGATTGATACAGGCCTCAGGAAGCATCAACTGCAGCATTTACAGGACTTCTGTGAAATATTCTAAGGGCTACCCCTATTACCGATGTTGTGTCATAATAAGCTTAGTGGAAGCCCCCAGCTCATAGGCCTCACAACCACTTTTAATTGTCTTCACTCATTTTAATCCTGAACACCGGACTCACATTGAACTTGAAAACCTTCCATCTGTTCCACCAACGACAATAACATAGGCCGGCCGTGAGCAATGTCTTGGGAGACGTGTCTAATGTCAAAGCACGTTACCGTCATTGCATTACGAAGTGTCTGCAAACCCATCTGTTTAGTCCATTTAAATTCACTACAACATAGAATACCCAGAAGATATATGGCTATGATGTTTAGCCTACAAAATGCCGAATCCATATCGAGGTAGGATGCCCACCCCGTTTCAATACCAAGGACAGCGGTCGACGCACGTAGAGCCTGTGGCCATGACAGCAGACACACTTGAAACGACATATTTATTTAGTGTCGGAAATAGATCTCTGCAAAGAGCAATACCATAAATTAATGTCCTGTTTTAGTGTGAGGCTTAAAGCCTTTGAAAATAGGAAGGAGTATAAACCCATAGTTATAGATTTCGTGGTTGCAGAGCGTTTTTTTTCTGCAAAAGGCAACGCTCTATTGCAAAACAGAATAGCGAGGGGCATTAATCGAATTGAATCTCACCTACCTGCTGTCTTCGGTGGAAGTGCTTACATGTCCTGTCGCTTATTTTGGTCTGTTTATGGTAATTATTATAGTGGGTACCGTTATGTAGCTGCCAGCGCCATGTTATTATCACTGTGGAAAACTGTCCACTCCTGTGTAAGCGGCAGTGTGCTACATCCGGGCTGTTGAAGAGCGAGCGCAGCTTCAGGCAACGGAGAGGACGAGCGCACAGAAATTAGAGCACCTGTGTTCTAGAGCTGTACGGTGCGCGTTCCACACGTTGGATAGTGATTTTAAGAATAGGCTACGACAGTTGTTTCAATAAATATGTAGACAGAAGCGTCGTGTTGCATCTATAAGCGATTCTGACAACCATTTATTATTCGATCTATTATAGCACAAACAGCAGAGAGAGAGACAGAGACAGAGAGAGAGAGAGAGAGAGAGAGAGAGAGAGAGAGAGAGAGAGAGAGAGAGAGAGAGAGAGAGAGAGAGAGAGAGAGAGAGAGAGAGAGAGAGAGAGAGAGAGAGAGAGAGAGAGAGAGAGAGAGAGAGAAAGAGAGAGAGAGAGAGAGATCATTGGTAATTAATTCAGCATCACCGTGTTAAAGCATGGGGGAATATTAGCTTCTTGTATGAAATTGGCATGACTCAGAAAAAAAACTGCCAATTCCCTGTCGGCAGTTATGCTGGTACCTTCAAACATATAAGTCAGTACATTATGGATTTATGACCTACAGCTCGATATGAGTGACTCATGGAAGTGAATCTATAAGCAGAGAAGTCCCAAGTCAGCCTGTAGAGCCGGCAGGACTACTACTGGTACAGTGAGACATCTCTGGACCTGGTTGACGGTGTCAGCAGACACCTTATTGATCCCAGCTCTGGATTTGACATGCAGCTGAAGAGCCAGCCCCTCCCCAGACAAGTGTCAGGGAATAAGTTAAGGCTTCTCGCTTTGGCAGGCAGGCACTCATGTCTGATATAGCGATGAGAGAGAAAGCGAGAGAGGGGGTAACGTGTGTGTGTGTGTGTGTGTGTGTGTGTGTGTGTGTGTGTGTGTGTGTGTGTGTGTGTGTGTGTGTGTGTGTGTGTGTGTGTGTGTTCCTGTGTCTGGTCATTCTACCAAGGTGGTGGTGAAACAATCTTTCACATTTCTGTCCTCCCTTTGAAAGCTGTCTTCCCTCTTATTCCCTCCTCCATCCGTCCCTCGCCGCCACCCGGCTTGTCTGCCCCCCTTGGGACTGGTAGCCCAGTCAGTGAGCAGTGAGCGCAGCCCTCCAGCTCAGGACTATTTCAGGAAATGACACACTTGTTTGGATCTGCTGAGGAATCATCTTCAGATGGCCGCTATTATCATTGGCTGGCGGAGGAGAGGGAAGCCCCACAAGAGAAAATGGTCGCTAATGCTGTTGAAAAATTTACAAGGATTAATAACTGGTGGAGAGATGGTTTTGGGAAATCAAGATGCCGTTAGATAACCTCTTGGGAGATTCCCAATTTCCGTGGCATATTTCTCAGTTCTTTCCAATTGAATAATGGCGTGTAACTCTGACTTGTTTTTAGTTTGGCCAGTCATATCCAGGCGCTTTGTATGCATCTTTTGGCTCCTATGTCCAAATGATAATATATCACGACAGGTGGTGCTCTGCCTAGATGTCGCCATCTTGTGGTGAATTAGAGGGACGTGTAGGTTGTTTCCCCGTCACCTGGACTTGAATTGGCATGAGCTGTGATCGCACCTTCGCCTGCCCGCCATGGTGCTAATACAGTCACGCAGGATGGTCTATAAGACCCTGGCTGCACAGTGGAGTAAGTGAGTTTTAGTATCATATCAGATACACTTTAGGCCATTCTGTGAAAACCTGCTGCTATCCCCATGGCAACAGCAGTCATAATATCCCTTTCCGTTAAATCATCTCTCTCTCTCTCTCTCTCTCACTTTATATCTCTCTTTCTCTAATATTTGGCTCTTGGAAGAATGTATCCAACCGCGTCATAATGCTGGACTCAGATTACTCTTTCTAAATCCTTAAATAAAATACAACCAAAGACCAGTCAGGCTTTCTTCGATTTTTTTGTTTAATAAGTACTCTTCTTGCAGAAAAGCAGGCAATTCATGGCTAACTTCATGCGCAGCCTTGACCATCCTATTCTAAGGTAGGAAGGGATAGGGGTCAGGCAGGAAGGTAGGTAATTAAGGATGCAGTTTTAGGCAAGTGTTGGAACTGAGGCCAGGGCTTGTAAAAGCCTCATGCCACTACTTCTGCTTCAATGTTGAAAAGCCCTGTTCTCCCCAGAAAGCCATAGTCTGGGCTATGAGGAGTGCTAAACAAATAAAGGTTTATCTGTCCATTCATTACTATGGGATGGTACTGCGAACACAATCAAGCCCACGAGAGGCACACTACTAGCTATGTTAAAAACACAGACACATGCTTTTCTTGCACATGCATTCACATGCATTCACATGCATCCCATTCACATGCATTCACATGCATTCACATGCATTCACATGCATTCACATGCATCCCATTCACATGCATTCACATGCATTCACATGCATCCCATTCACATGCATTCACATGCATTCACATGCATCCCATTCACATGTGTGCGTCCACACAAGCACACACAGAGAGAGAGACTCAAGGGTGCTTGGAGGGCGAGATGTTTAGAATCTGAGGTCATAGCAGCAGACAGCCTGACAGTGCCAAGCAGGGCAGACCAAGGCCAGTATGGCTGTCTTGTTAACTGTGAAGACGTCCGTTTCCTATCGGGCCCCCGTCAAAACAATCCCCTGTGGTCTCGCAGGGTGCTTTATCCTCTGGCCTGGCTGGATCCAGGTCAATGTTTCAGAAGGGACTATTCACTATCTAACACCCATGCACCACACACACACACACACACACATACACACACACACACACACACACACGCACGCACACACACACACACACACACACACCATACACCAATTATAATGTCATCAAATCTGCTTAAACAGATCTGCTGTAACAAATAACAAATTAATAAAATAAAATAACAGATTATAGAATGGAATAAAATAGAATAGAACTGAATAGAATGAAAAGCCACAGTGTCTGATTTCCTCTCCTCTTTGCTGTGTAGAGGGGTTTTTAATTGGTGTGACTGAAGCTCACTCCTTCCTGCTGCGGCTCCTTTCAGTTGCTGCCAGCAGGAGGGCCTGCCTGCCTCCTGGGGACCACGGAGCGAGGAGCTGAGGAGCAGATAGGAAGGCCCAGGGACGGGCGCCAATCACTGGGGGAAGTGAAGTTGTGAAGTGTGGGAGGACAAGGTGTGGCCATGGTGTGACAGAGAGGATGTTGTGTGAACCCGGTCGGAAGAGGCCCAGGACAGAGCGGCACTCTGCTGGCCGAGGTGATATCTCTCCCTCCTACACCGCTGTGCTCTACCCTGTCTCCTCTACCCCTCTGCCTGTTCTCTGTTCCCCTCACCCTCTGTCTATTTCCTGTGTTTCCATCACCCTCTGTCTATTCCCTGTGCCCCCTCACTCTCTGTTTATTCCCTGTGCCCCCTCTCTCTATTCCCTGTCTCCCCTACCCCTCTCTCTATTCCCTGTCTCCCCTACCCCTCTCTCTATTCCCTGTCTCCCCTACCCCTCTCTCTATTCCCTGTCTCCCCTACCCCTCTATTCCCTGTCTCCCCTACCCCTCTCTCTATTCCCTGTCTCCCCTACCCCTCTATTCCCTGTCTCCCCTACCCCTCTCTCTATTCCCTGTCTCCCCTACCCCTCTCTCTATTCCCTGTCTCCCCTACCCCTCTCTCTATTCCCTGTCTCCCCTACCCCTCTCCCTATTCCTTGTCTCCCCTACCCCTCTCTCTATTCCCTGTTCCCCTCACCATCTCTTAATTCTCTGTGCCCCTCGCCCTGTCTATTCCCTGTTCCCCCTCCCGTCCATCTTTCGCCGACTGACCAATATTTCTAAATAGAACTGGGGGGAAAGAGATATTCTACACAAACACTGGCAAAAACAAGTGAAATAATTTAACACACAAACGCACAAACTTGTCATGCAAAGGCTCATGGGAGATGAGTCATTGTGGCTTAATCAACCCAGCTGTCACACTTCATTTATAGACGGACACACAACGCACAAAATGCCAATGGCCCTAACTTTTCCCGCACGGCCGCACCCTTCAGTCGCCTAACGCAAAGCATTATGGGCCACAGCTGGCTACCTAAGGTCGTTCTCCAGGGTGTTCTCATGCACTCATGGACGATTGATTAGTGCTGTGTGTGTGTGTGTGTGTGTGTGTGTGTGTGTGTGTGTGTGTGTATGTGTGTGTATGTGTGTGTGTGTGTGTGTGTGTGTGTATGTGTGTGTATGAGTGTGTGTAAGTGCGTGTATGTGTGTGTCTATGTGTGTGTGTGTGTGTGTGTATGAGTGTGTGTGTGTGTGTGTCTGTATGTGTGTGTGTGTGTGTGTGTGTGTGTGTGTCTGTTTCTTGGACAAAGAATGAGAGAGAAAGTGAAAGGAACTGGTGGAAGGGAGTGTGAACTCACAATTACATACACTGTAAGAACGAAAAACAAATCAGGACAATATTAGTCATTAGCCAATTATTGTGATGTTTTATAAATGAATCCCCGAGTAATTTCCCCGAATGAATCACACGAGTCACATCCAATGAATGACAACATTTAAAATATAGACTTGAACATGCATGCAGAAAAAGACAAACCGCAATCTCTCTGCAGTTCGGTTGCTTTTATTGATATAATGCGTGCACAGTACAGTCCTTACATTGTGAACTGTCAAAAATGGTTGTCACATGGCAAAATATCTCTCAGGATTTAGCCATACAGACCCTACTACAAAGCACCATCTAGTAGTTAAAGGGTTAATGTGCGTAACTCGTGGACTTATCTTGGATCCAAATGGAGATGTTCATTACCTGACAGTATCGACTGTGTTTTGCTGCAGTAACCCTCTGCGTCGGATACGAAAAATACGCTTTTCCGCTCTTTACCACCCTGGAATGTTCTGGGAGTTTCTCAGCTCAGATGATGTCTAATCCAATAACCGAAACACCGCACATAGCGAAGGCGATGTGCCTGTCATATTGTTGTTGTTTGTTGTCGGGCTGTTTCCGTGGACACCCTGATGCACTTAAAATGTACCCCACCACAAGTTGATTTAGAGACATTATAAGAGGTTTGTGGTGATATCATACACGTTCCGGTTGCTTCCACAGCTTCACTTTGGATGAAGTTTATTGCACTTGATTCACAAAAATTGTGTTGGTGGATTTGGGTTAGTAGTCCGGAGTAGCAACAGACCTGACCGTAAATAGACACTAAAAGTGATTTATCATTAACATGGAAGTCAACTTCAATTTTGTAGTTGAAATGTTGAAAATGTTGACATGTCCTATTGAAACTAAACCGCTCCACAGAGGAGAGCCCAGCGGAAAGCCCCACTGTCTGTCAAACCGTAATTGAGTTACCGTCTCTGCCAGACTACGGCCCTGTCAGGCCATGTTTGTGTGAGGCCAGCCTGTGAGCCATAGTCCCATGACCACTGCTGCTGCTGTGCCACGTCCACCACGAGAAGATCATTGGGTCATCAGCGGAATGAGCCGTGCTCGAGAGACAGATACTAAGACAGAGATGAAGTGTGTGTTGTCAAATGTCTGCCGTGGGTATGGCCACTGCCCTCTTAGTTGTAAAGATGTTTGAACCACCGTCCTCTTTGAAACTCTTCAGCGATTACAGGGGATAGCGGCACACGTAAAACCCATACACACTCACACACACTCCTACACACAGAATCATAAACAAACATTTGAACGTGTTATATGTACTTGCTGCAGCAGTGTTTTGGAGAGATGTGGCGCCCCCAAATATTCATTTATAATGGCAGCTGTGTGGGCTTTCACAAAACACATTAGATTCCATATTACACACACACACACACACGCATACACGCACACGCGCACGCGCTCACACACACACACACACACACACACACACACACACACACACACACACACACACACACACACACACACACACACTGTGTTCTATCGTCAAAACGTCCTTTCAATTGAATTGCTTCTTCTATTGAGAATCAGTATCGATCAATTATAAAATGGCTACCTCTGTCCCCCTTATCCACTATGCGTATCACTTCTACTTGTTAGGTGCAGTTCACCCAGCAGTGGGGCACAACTGAGGAGGGGCTAAATTACCAGAGGCCAGCCACAGTATAAAAGAAGGCTAAGTGTGGGGAACATGCGTGTGTCTGTGTTTACTCCTGCATGTCGCCCGCCACCTGAACTACCCGAACATTCTGGAGCCCCTTCACATCTGAGAAGCACAGTCAACAACAGGTAAGTCTTTTCGTCTGGCACTTTAGCACTCTGAATTACATGGAAGCTTGTAGCAACTTTCTGGTAATTGTTTTGGTTGAAAGTGTAATATCATATTGCAACGTTTAGGCTTATTCTCAACCGATGCTTACTCCGATAAAGGGGTCTTGCCTTGTCTTGCTGTTAGTCACATCCATGATTAATGAATGACTAAAAACACTTTAAATTAAATTATTACGAGCAAATGCCCATTGAGGGGCACATAATGCTGATCTGAAGCAGAGCAGTTCACAGTCTTTCCTGGGATGGTTCATTCTAGGATTACTAGTGATTCTTGTGAACAAGAAAATCAATGCAATATAGTTTGGTTTTGTGGTTTTGTCTACATTCAATTCAAAATATGTACTATTAAAGTTACCGTGCCAGATACAAAGGAGACTTCAAATCTCAAGCCCGTTGATCTTGCTAGACCATGCCTAATAAACGACCAGGTCACATTTAGTCAAAACAGGTAAAGAAAAAGCAAGCAGACAACTGACAATCCAATGTGATAATCCTATTAGCTTGGCGGTTCTATTGTCCGACGGAGACACAGGAAAGGTCCAGTGACGGCAGGGAAGGCACACGCTGTCCCTCTGCCTTCCTCAACAGGGACTTGAACACGCTCCGGGTCACAATGAATGTGCCAGTCTGTCTCTGAACAACTCCTGCTTAATAGTCATCATTCACTTAGTGGGTCCCATGACGTATAAAGGACATATATAGGGTCCCCAGCTCCATATCAACATCGCCTACACTTGCAATGTGATGGCGTATACTTCAGTAGATAGGCTTTAAGCCCATCTAGTGGTTTTAGAAAGCGTTGCAAGTCTCCAGGGGTGTCCTATATTGATCGTTTTTTCTTTTTAACCTGACAAAGCTATATAGCAACAACACTGTCTTGATTTAGTTTGCAATGAGGCTAACTCTCTTGGTTTTCTTGTTGTTTCTCTGTTTCCTTGCAGACACCATGGATGTGAGTATCCAATGCCCTTCTAAAGGATCCTCTACATGCTCAGAGTGTCCGAAATCCTCATTCTTAAATGATCTGGTTCATCCAAATTAATCTAAAATTAATAAAAAATTATTATTATTATTAATGAATTCATCTAATCTTGCAACTGCAAGTTTGTGTCCTCCGTTCTCTCCACCTTGGCTCTCCCCCGTCTCTCCCTCCTTGATCCTCCTCCTCTTCCCTCTGTCCCTCAGCCCTCTGACGCTGTGTGCGGCTGTCCGTCCTCTGCTCCTGCCTCGCAGGCTAACAGCCTGTGGCCTGGCCAGCAGCCTGTAGGAGGGGGCACCGTGTGGCCAGGGCAGCCCACCCAGCATCAACCCTGCTGGCCTGGCCAGCCAAACGCATCCTGTTGGCCTGGGCCTCAGCCTGCTCCGCCTCCAGCTCCAGCCCCCGTTCCAAGCCAAGTTCCAGTGCCAACTCCAGATCAACTTTGTCAGCCGTGCTGGCCTGGGCCTCAACCTCCGCAGCCATTCCAGCCCCAGCCATACCAGCCCCAACCTCAGCCAACCCAGCCATACCAGCCCCAACCTCAGCCAACCCAGCCATACCAGCCCCAACCTCAGCCAACCCAGCCATACCAGCCCCAACCTCAGCCAACCCAGCCATACCAGCCTCAGCAACCCCAGCCCCAACCCATGCCGCCCCAGCCTCCAGCTCCCTCCACAGCACCAGGTCAGCCCAGCAGATGGCCTGTGATTCCAGGTCAGCCCAGCTGGCCTTTCAACCCGGGTCAACCTGGCTGGCCAGGACAGCACCCTAATACTGTGCCTTCCCAATGGCCCAACCCACCGGCAGCCGTGGAAGTGGTGAGTGGATGCTTAGAGGTTTCATTAAATGTATGTGATGGACAGGTAGATGGACGAAAGGATGGCAGGACGGATAAATGGATAGATCAATACTGGACATGAAGAGATGGATATTGTTGAAGAGTTTGAATTCAAAATGAGATATCCACTGTACCGTTTGAAAAAGGGATGTGGAATTCCAGCTCCTATGGTAACATTTCAAATAAACTGACAAACTTAAATTCTTAGGTCAAAAAATCATAAAAATGTATTTTAGCTTTGATTGATGGCACGTAGATATTATCCTCCACACAGACATATCTAATTTTGTCATGAAACCATACATTGTTTATACATAGAATATGAAGAGACTAAATCTTGGTTGCCCCTGCCTTGTTTCCCAGACAGTTCCATACAACCTGAATCTAGCCAGAGGCATCTATGACAAGATGATGATGACCATCAGAGGCCACGTCAAGCCTAACGCCAAGATGTGAGTTCACACTTTGAATCAAAGTCTTTGCATTGTAGGTAGAGGTAAAATTGGATAGCCTATACTATTGCAAAGGATTCAAATCTGGTTCATGAATCACTTTTCTAGGTTTACTATAAACTTCCTGAGAGGAAATGACATCGCGTTTCACCTCAACCCTCGCTTCAGCGACGGAGGGAAGCAGGTGATTGTCCGTAACCACAGACAGGGGGAGAGCTGGGGCAAGGAAGAGAGAGACCTGAAGGGCCCCTTCCCTTTCACCCCGGGAAACCCTTTTGAGGTCAGTGAAAGAGTCCGCTGACAACCAGGAAGTAGACTCAGGAAGTAGACTTGAGTCTTTCTGTGAAGTGCTGACGTTAGGTCACTTTCTTGTCCCACTCTTTAACGGTTAGGCTAGTCTGGGAAAGGCTTGGAAAGGCCGTTTGGAAAGTCTGCTAGATTATACTACCAGTCCAGAGAAGGCAAAGCCCTGGAGGTCAGTGGGAACTGTTGGTTGCTATTAAACTCTATCAAAAGACGCCTCCGTTCCAAGTTGTCAAATAAAAGCACAGTATTAGTAGGATTTACTAAACACAGTATGCAAATGATGGTTATTAATACCAAGGTATAACAAAATACCAGGTATTATGAAACCGGTATTTTCAGTTTGTTATGAAAAAACTCACTTATTTGTGTTTTCCTGTATCTGTCTTAATATTTTGCCAAGTTGGGTACTTTAAATGAACAGGTGTTTAAATGTAAAACCCCAGCTTCGGGCCTGTCATCACATCTCATTAGATCTCATTTCCGTCCCTCTTACTGTCCTTACCTTTCAGGTAAAGATCCTCTGCACGTATAACGAGTTCAAGGTGGCAGTGAACATCATGCCGCTGTTTGAGTTCAAACATCGCATCAGAGAGTTGAACCAGATCGACAGGATCAACATCCTCCATGATGTCGTCCTCACCTACGTCAAAGTGGATACACTACCATAGAACAGATGCACAGGCACACGCACACACCATATGATGATATACAGCACATTAGTATGACGCCTAAACCTTTTCCCGCATTCTATTATTTAAAACAGATTGATAATACATATGATTGCAAAAATATAACAATATGCTTTACGAGGTGATGAGGTGGTCCACTCCCACACACCCTTTAAATCATCACACACCAATGAGATGGGGTCAATGCACTGGCTGCACTAGAATGCACTAGAAAATAAGAAATTAGCCATGTCTATCTGTGTCCGCAGTTTTGTCTATGTCCTTGAAAACGTCTAACCTTCCATGGTGGTATAAATGAATTGCTTCAACAAAACCCTAATGTTTCTAGATCATTAAGGCCATAAATAGTTGGAGGAGATTGATTCCCATTCAAAGATGAAATTACTACTGATTAACGACTAATAAAATGAACATGAATCCTACAATATCACACCTTTTAAGCCTTTTATTGTCCAATATCTCTGAGACCAATTCAGTCCAACACATGTTTTATCAAGCCCTATACCAAAGACATAAGAAATCTCAGTGGATTTACATGGAAATCAGAGAAATTGATCTTTCATTATTATTATTATTAACACCCAATTACTAAAATTACATTTTAATACAGATGGATTACATATAATTACACATGTATTTCACTTGATCTTAACATCGACATGATGTTCATGAAAACCGATGCCTGAAATGACAAAGGTCTCCACTATTCGTAATCAAATGGGGGTGTAGGGAATTAAGATTTATTTTGGCAACTTGGAATTTGGATGCAGAAAAAGTATGGCAACTCATATATTTACTGTTTCAGGTAAATTCTCTTAGGCCAGTGCAAATATATCCACATTACTTGTACTGTTTGAGCATTAACATGTTTCAGTAAACATACAAAATAATAAAAGAGAAATGTGCAAATTGTATTAATTATTCTACAGTGTGTGCTGAATGTGGTGAAACTTCAATTCGTTAATATGTTTTTTTTTTTAATCGTTTTTGTATGTGTATGTATGTATATGTTTGTTTGTGTGTGTCAGGTCCTGTTGTCCATTTTCTTCTCCACAGACTTCAACAGTAGCTCAGAATACTGCTCCAGCAGAGCCAAGGTGTGGTTTTCTTCACCTTTAACCCCTGACCCAACCCTAACCCCTGTATCTCCCATGGCCATGTTTTCCTCACCTTTAACCCCCGACCCAACCCTAACCCCTGTATCTCTCACATCCCTGCCATGGGGCGTGGTGGGGCAAGGAAGGGATTCCAATTGAGCCCGTGCCACAGCCATCGTCTCGGATAAGATCCTCCTCATCTGCTGTTGATCTTCTCTGGCATCAGAACCAGAGGTCAACACCTAACGCAGAGCAGATACAACAGCTTATAAAACACTGCTAAGGAGGATCTTACAAAGTGATAGATGGAGGTTGCATTCTTCAGGTTATTTTGGAAAGGCTCTCGTTTACTCACACACACGCACACACACACACACACACACACACACACACACACACACACTAACCTTAGTGTATAACAAAGTGGTTCTCCTCAGACTGTCGTGAAGATCTGCAGCGGCCTGCATGCATGTTTCCAAGGTGATGGGGGTGTCTGACGGGCAAGATATGACACTTTCAAAGGCTGACTGTGAGCAACTTAACAGACGTGCACAAGCAGTGTGTAATGTGTAATGTGTAATGTGCATACGACATTCAGAATAGAGGTCAGAGTGCAAAGCCATGTCACTAACATACATGCATTATACATTACATTACATAGAGTACAAGTACAGTATGGACATTGTGTGATATTTCCTGCAGGTAAAAAAGAAGGGTAGAGTGTAACAAAAGCCTTTATGGCATGTTGCCTACATGAACATTCAGGGGATATTATTATTACCACTTTCAACTAACATTATGCAAATACATAGTGCTGCCATACTGTAAATACTATTTGGCTATAATTAATAGCATACTAATAAACATATCAAATAAAGACAAAGAAAAGATACTGATAAAGGATAACAACACATTTATTTGATATTACATGTGGTCAGTATTTCTACGGCCAGCAAGAGGTGCGCTTGTCTTCCTTCTGTCGGAGGTTCTTGTTGGCTTTCTTCTGAGCTCTTGTCCTCTCCCAGGTTAACCAGAGCTCCTCTGCCCTGGCTCTCAGGCCCTCCATCCAGTGCAGCGTCTCCCTATTCTCCCTCTCCACCTGGGCTTTGCTGACGAACGAAAACGCCTTGCGGCCCATGCTGCAACAACCTTTAACCTTTCCCACCACGTAGCTCTTCTGAAACCTATTGGACTGAAATTCAAACTTCTGGGCCACCCACCTTAGCAGTCTTACCCGTAAGCTGCTTTCATTGATGGGCTCCTGCTCTTTGTCGTCAACCATTGTGGAATCAAGCTTCAGGATGGTAACTACTGGTGTCACTTCGGTCTCAACCGTTGTGGTAACTTCTAACTGTACAACTTCATTAGTACCTTCCTGAGCTTCAGCCTCCTGGAGCTCCCAGGCCACAGGGAGGTTTCTGAGGCTCAGGGGCGCCTCAGGCTTCAAATGTTCACTGTCCTTTACCTCTATGTTATGGATTTCATCAATACCCTCCTGTTCCTGTTCCTGCCCCAGGACTGGGTCAGATACTCTCAAACATGGAACCTCAAGGCAGGAGTCCAGGGTAGTGTCAGGCCCTGGTCTGGGATGGCAGAAGATGAGCCTGGGTGTTGGGACACGGGCTTTAGACCCCGCAGAAACCTCCACCAGGTCCACCCCCTCCTTTACTGGAGGAACCGACAAGGTCAGTTCCACCTCTCTCGTGGTCTTCTCATCCTCCTTCTCTATCGCCACCTCTCTCTCTGTGTCACCAGTTTCATTGCTTGCCATCATTTTTAACTGTTAAGTATTACTTCTCAGTATTTACAAGGTTGCTTTCTTTGAAACAAGTGAAATTAGGACACGCGTCAACCCAACTTATATAGTGGAATTGAGTGACATCATAATGATGTCACAATAGCCTCCTGATGTTAAAATGTTTAAAAGAATGATGTCACTTCGGGAATGGTGTCAAGATGACGTCACAGAATGACGTCACATTTTTAGTGGCTGGTAAAGTTATGTCACAATCAACTTAAAAGAAAAAGAATCAGAATGTGAGATAAACCAGTTATTTTTTTGTCCCCCAAATGCAGATTCAACTAAAGTAGCGGCAAATAAATGTCGAAATACGTTTGTGCACTGTTATAAGCATTTATTTGTGGACAGCGTCATTTAAAAATAAATCACGAAATAGCCAACTATTTGGGAATCGTTATGGATTTATTTGTTAACCACGTAATTTATAAATAATTCAGGAAATACATTTGTGAATCTTTGTGCATTTATTTGTGACTTTTGTTAGTGACCCTAAGGAGCCCCTTATTTCCCGAAATATCTTTTTTATCTTGTGGTCAACAGATATCTATCTCGTGCGCAAATGAAAGTTTACTATAAATTCAGATGCACACAGGCAGCAGCAGTATGTAGGCTACATTCTAATTTCTTTCTGTAAACAGTGTCTACAACTGTATAACATGTCTCTCATGAACCAATTATTTCAATTATTTTACATTGTGTATTTTAGTTTCATGCATTATCACTGACTAAAACTAACAGCGTTAACGACAGTGGGACTACTGAGGAATTTTGCCAACTACAGGCCTATTGAAATGTATATAATTAGCAGACAGATAGCATTGGTTCTTACGTTTTCTAGCTTGCTTTGCTAGCTGCTTTGTGGTACACCAAAAGCAGATGTTTCTGCTGAATGTTCTTACCGTAAACGTATTAAGTTAACGATAGTTACAAGTTATACAATTCCATTGTATGCTCAGCGCTCATATGTGCATCTGAAGTAGGCTAGTTAAAGAAGCATATGAATCTATAGTAAATTACCATGTGCGTACAAGATAAAAAAAAATATATCACCTTTCGGGCTTCACAGGGTGTACGATCCAATTGCATAGTTTAATTATGTATATTCTTTTTTTTTTACTTTGCAGAGCAATGCAGAGACAACAATCCCCAGTTGTCTCTGCAATGTCCCCGGTTATTTTATTTTAAAAATGCTACCATTCAGCTCACACAATGTTAGCGTGGTATGTGGGCCACTAGCCTAAGATAATATTAATAAGTACACCATCCTTCTTTCAGATGTAGAAGCTACTAACCCAGCTTTGAAATAAACCATAGAGAACGCAGTCCACTGTGTAAACACACAGTAGGGCAAGTAGAGCGGAACGAAGAACAACACCACGTACGAGTTCAAAGTGGCGGTGCACATCGTCCCGCTCTTAAAGTTCACACGTTTGACAGCAGTAGTGATAGCAGGTAGAGAAAGACAGAGCCAGCTAGGACGGACGGACAGACAGGCCAAATGCCAGGGGCTGGATGTCAATGAACTGGAGGATGAAAAAGAAAGGGCACAGAGGCGGAGCGATGGAGAAGCAGAGCCGTGGATAAGAGGACAGAGGAGAGGCACCGGATCAAACCTGGCTGGGAGGTCGACGTCGTCACGGAGTAGGCTTGGACTGACACCGGTGGGCAATCTTTACACAAGGCAGTCTCTATGCCTGGGTTCTTCACACTGAGAAAACCGAAGACGTTAACGTAAAAAACAAATATATATTAGACTAGGTAGACAACATCTAACCTTCCATGGTTGTACTTATAATTGAATTGCTTCAACAACACCCTAATGGGTATAGATCATGCAGGCCATAAAGATAGTTGGAGGGGTTTGATTCCCTTTCAACAATGAAATTACTACTTCTTGCCAAATTATTCACACAAGGGCAGGCCTGGGTTCTTCACACTAGGGAAACCGCAGATGTTTATGTAAAAAATAAAAGACTAGGGACTAGATAGGCTATATTCTAGACTAGCTCTAAAACAGAATTTCATATATTCACAATGATTACCTATCCATTTAAAGTATTCCTTTAAATGTGACAGAAACAGCACTTTACTTAGTAACAGCATTTTATTACCTCTCAGACACCAAGCCTTTTTTGGGCTTCACAGGAAATGATGTCGGCAACAGGAAATGTTGGAAGTGACCACTCGACCCCGGAACTTGGTCCAGGTTTAGGGACAGTCTTTTCCCAAGACCTGGAATTAATATCACACGTTTTATGTAATAGCATAATAGAAAACTAATTCTTGTTTAGAATGTAAGCTTTCGTTAGGGCCAGTATATTCTTCACCAATACTGCTTTACCTGGTTTATTTCCTGTGTTGGCAGTGCCATCACATGCATTTATAGGATCTCCTGTATAAGTAGAAGGTTTAGACTGTGTGCTTGACCAATCGGAAGGAGTCATGGTCTCCAGGCAGATGCTACGCCGAGAGCTGAGTGGCTGCTTGGGAAGGGGGATCCGAGAAGGCGGGACGTTCTGAGAAAAAGTTGAGCCAAGATTGGGCGAGACCGTGGCACAGGGAGGGCATGGCGAGGGTAGAGGACCGGACTGAGAGGAGGGAGTGGAGGGGGAGGAGTGTGTGGAGGATAAAGGGCTGAGGGCAGAGGAGGGGAGGAGGGGAGCCTCAGCGTCCGGTACCACGGGTGACCTGCTGGCCTCGGGGCTGCTCGACTCCTCTCCTCGGGGTTCGGAGCGGCTGGTCTTGGCCATCGAGCTAGTGGTGGGGTTCATGTAGGAGAAGGCTGACTTGAGCTTCGGAGCCTCCCAAGGCTGGAGAGCGACTGGGGAGTGTGGAGAGGTTGCAGAGGTGGAGGACGGGAGGCAGGAAGCAGGCGCGGAGGAGTCCTGGCTTATAGACAGATACTGGGGTCTCAGGCTGGGCTCTCCTCCTCCAACACCAGGGGGTGCTTGGGAGCAGTTGTCTAGACGGAGAACCAGATAACATGATCAAAATGTTACCGTGCAAGTACTGACAGTGTGGTTTCCATAGCTCTGCTGTCAATTGCTTTAACTCAGTACGATGCATCTTGTAGTCAGTATTAATACAGGCCATTTAAGATCAACTTTAGCCAGGATTGAAATCATCATTTGTCCACACCAGTCAGTATGCAGGTTGATTTAGAAGTTACCAAAGCTTAGCTTACCATCAAACACCAGGTTCTGGATGGACTGGGACTTCTGCAGCGCTGTAGGTCTGTCAATAGAGAGGGCGGCTCTGGAGACAGGGCCGGACATCCTCCACAAATGACCCCCCACAGACCTTTTCCGCATCACAAACCCCTTTTCTGGACCCCCCGGGTCCAACCTGTAGAGACACAGCACAGAAGTATTATCAACACACCATTTAAAACACATCCATCATTGAATTACATTTTGTAGCCTATTGCGCAAGTTAAAACAAGAATGTCGATTCAGCATAATTCAGCAAAAACTGTATTGGTCAACCAAAATATTGAACTAAATGATTTCAATGATTATTGTCAGTACTCAGGCATGAAGCATAAGTTAACCAGAGAATACACTTCCTACTTGTCATCAAGCGTGGAGGAGGAGGTGGAGCCCTGGTTCTCAGAACTCCTCCCCTGACCTTCCTCCATCAGGGGGTGGACCTTAGACACCAGCGGCGTGGCTGATTGGCCCTGTGACTCCCTCCCCTGGGTCTTGGTGAACATAAGGACCCGCCTACATATAGCAGAAGCATCATGAAATAGAATAAAACAAAATACAGTTCAACTCAATAGTATCTACTACTGAGGCTCTGAAGGAGAGTTCAAAAGAATACAACAGTATTTGCTGTAGACAGATTCCAATCATAACAGCAGCACTTTAGTTGCTACATTGATAAATCAAGCGTTTGCCAGATGTTAGCAGACATGCTGAAATGTTTCACTTTCTAATTAGTTAGTCAAACAAAGACGGCAGCTGGTTGAAAAACACATTAAAAAAGAGCAATGAAAATGGAAGGGCAAATGAATTCAAGAGTGAAGGAGCTTGAAGATGATTCCCTTTAACTAAGCACCAAACTCTTCTGAGTTTCAAAACTTCTGAGTGGAAAAAAGTTAACGTTAACTGAATGTTAAAAATCATTACTGTATCTAAAATATAGTTTCCATCGCCCTTGTGACAACCACGGCCAGCACCTGCTATTGGATCCTCTGGCCAGGAAGCGGGCCGACATACTGAGCCGAGAAGCTTTGGTCCGCTCTGCAAATAAACAGAATTATAGAAATATTGATATCATTAATGTTAGGAGTTTGGACACGAGTGCTACTTTGGATCTACTTCCATGCCCTGTCTTACCTGTATTGCTTTCGTCTTCCAGGGTCTCAAAGTTCTGTTTCAGGAAGTCTTTTTGGCTGGGGTCCGGCATGGCGGTCAGCGCCCTGATGGCCTCATCCACTGTAGTCACCTTCATCTTTATCTCCTCCTCTTCCTCCTCCTCTTTCTCTGACTCGGAGCTGTCATGCTCGGAGCTCAGTGGATCCACACTATCTGAGTCTGGAAAAGAGAGCTCGCAGTGAAACTGCATGGTTCGGAATCAGTCTGAATTCATTCATCAGAGCCAACAGGGCTAACGTCATTACTAGAGGAAACGTTTCGTTTCAGTAGAACCAATGGGATTTGTGATGAAGGGAAAATGGTGTAGTGTTTTGTTTCAAAATGGGGAATCGGTGAGGTTTGAGTCTGTCCAACCGTCAAGGCGAGGCCATACCGTGCTGGGCCTTGTCCGGGCTGGACTGCCTGCTGTCGTAGCCTATGGTACAGGCAGTGTCTGGGCTCCTGCTCTCCTGGTTTGTCCTGTTACGCTCCCAGGGAGCCCGAGGTCCACCGCCTTGCCACTGCTCCTTCACCAGGAATTGACTGGTAAAGCGGGAGAGGAAGGAAAAATGACACAACGGAAAATCGGAGAAGTTAGGATGAAAAGACGAAAAAAGATGTTTGTCAAGCAATCAAGCGTGATTGGGGCAGAGATTCTGACACCCAAACCGAGGTTCACCTGTCTTGCTGACCCACTGCCTCTCCACTGCCCTCTGGGTACAGCACAGCATCACCTCTCCCCTTGGATCCTTTGTGCAGGTGGGAGGTCAGCCAATCAGAGTGAGGCCTGAAGCGACGCGGCTTAGTCCTTTCCTCCAACTCCTGGATGGGACATTATGTTTGAGAGAAAGATAAGGATAGAAAAAGAGAGAGAAAGAGAGAGAGAGAGAGAGTTAGAGGCAAAGCGAAATCAGGACGGTGCAATTATTTCAACATCTCTCAGACCCCTGCTTTCTGTTTGTGTCTCAGTGCTAACCACAGAGTCCTGCAGGCTGAAGGTGCTCCTCGCGTCCCTGTCCGGCAGGCAGGATGCAGGGCCTTTCTTGCTGGAGGCGCCGGTGATGGAGAAGGCCTCCAGCTGCCTGAGATCCAGCATGGACTTCACCATCACCTCCAGAGAGTCCATACGGTAAGACCAGCGCCTCCGTGGCTTCTTAGATGCGTCGGGTACAGCAGGGCTGCCACTACGCACCTGGGGAGAGTCATGCGGTCATAGAGAAATTAGGGACCGAGGTTAAGTGTGTGTGTGTGTGTGTGTGTGTGTGTGTGTGTGTGCGTGCGCGCGTGCGTCTTGCAATGTATTGTCAAACCAACCAACCTTTTTGGATTCCCAATCCGGTCCTTCATCTGATCCACCTACATGGAAAAACAGAAGCAGCGTGATGTTGACTTGAGCCCCTTCGACTCATACTCTCAGTTGCATGGAAATGGCCCTGGTTGCTTCGGACTGCACTGACCCGTGTCCTCGTCCCCCTGGCTGCTCTCAGAGGAAGTGCCTGGAAGCTCTACCGGGTCGCGGAGGTCGTCACGCTCCGTTTCCCCCTCCTCACGCTCTTGGTCACTCTCTGAGGACAGCCCTGCCAAATCACGAGCACTGTAGGCCTCGCGCCTGCAGAAATACACCAGCAAATATTCAGAGGCCAAATCTAAGATGTGGGCTGAACGTCTTATAAGATCCAATATAAATATGTGAAGAGACATTGAAAACGAAAATTGGGTTTGAATTTGTTACCGGAGGGGCATCGTCTTGCCAGGTGACGTGCTACGGTTTTGCCTAAGCTGACAGAGTTGATCTTGCATGTTGGTCGTCAGCTCTGGAGCTAGACGCCAGACGAAAATACAGCTGTAGGTAGAAATAAAGTTCCTCATTAGCACTGCCGCACATATATCATTGCAGAAATGATCCGCATTCACAAATGAGGACACACAGAAACAGCAGCAATTCACTCCTACCTGTCCCCGGACACAGAGATCAGGTGCCTGCAGTCATTTGTGAACTTCATACCTGTGACAATTTCTAAGAAAGGAAGCACGTGCCATGAAAAATGCTCAAATGCTAGATTATAGATGCTGTTGATTTATTTCAATGCATATGCAACAGAAAAACAGCCTGGGGCTGATTGTGTAGTAGGGGATACATTCCACAAAATGGGTAAAAGACACTCTGCTAATTGATCATTAACATTCCATATTGATCTTAAATATGTTTGTGATCTTAATTATTAAGTGTAGATGGTAGTCTGATACCAGAGTGACCAAACATGGTGGCTACACACTCTCCAGTTTGGAAGTCAAAGATGCAGATGTTCTTATCGGAGCAGCTAGTGGCCACGTACAGGCCGGATGGATCGGTCTGCAGCTGTCAATCAAAAAACAAGTGAAGGTCAAGCCCAGTTGAGAAATCCCGGAGAATCTAGAGAATCCCGGAGAAACTATTCCAACTGTCCAAGTTTCAGGGTAGTCTGGACTTACCGGGGGGGGGGGGGGGGGGGGGACGCGACCTCTCTCCTTTGTTAAAAATAACCTCACCAGTTCAACTTGAACTTTGTTTCATTGTATTATATTGTATTGCTTGTCGTGCTAATTTCAGTCCTCAGTAGTTACCTTGAGCAGGCTGCCGTCCTCACTCACCGAACCTTTGTAGATTTTCTTCTGCTTCCCACTGATAATGTTGAAAATCCTTGAAAAGAGAAAGTGGAGAGTGTTAAAGATAAGGACGTATCAACTTACTCACACACACACACACACACACACACACACACACACACACACACACACACACCTTATGCAGCGATCCTGGCAGCCCACAGCGGCATACTTGCTAGTAGGGTCCACATCCATGTCATACAGCGTGGTCTTCCTCGCCACATGGTGAGACCGCCTGAACTCTGTTACCCCTTTGGTCTGAGAAAACAAAATACTGACCTTCACTGAACATCTTTTGAGGTTAACTCGGCCACATTTAAAATAACAGCGATGAACTCATGACGAACTCTTACAAGAAGAAGTAGAGTGTAACAAATGAGTCATTAATCCAAGAGAAAAACAGCCCAAACAACAAGTTCTTTCTAATGGTAAGGAAAAAGCCCGGGTTTGTCCTCAACAACTGCCAATTCATAGTACAGACTTGTGTAGTTACAGAAGAATTCATTATTGCAATGGCCTATTGAGAATCCCTCTGAACAAATATCATTGAAACAGACCAAAAAGGACGACGGCCATTTACTCCAAGAGGGATAAGAGATGTCATTATTTGTTTCCTAAATGGCCGTTGAGTGGAGTCTATTGAATCTCCCCCGGCAGAGAAACAACGCTGTCGCTGACGGCTAACAAGATAAATGTATGGCCCATGAAACTGTTTTATCTCTTTACTCGCGTGTTCCAAAATCAAGCAGCAGCCAAGTCATTTGAGAGTCTAACAAACCAAAACGGAGGAACTCAGAAAATCCCAGCCGTGCAGACCGGCTGGAACAAACCTAAAGGAAAATAGACCTACAGTTCCAGATTCCTACAACAAGAGTTACTAAAGCCCATAATTACATGGGCTTGATCATTCTATTACCTGTTATTGAATATACTTGCTCAGTATACTCTATAATAACTGTATATTTTCAAGACAGTCCATTTCTGTGTATTATATAAATTATGATCGTGTTTTCAGGAAGAGGATTGTGTTTTACCCTGTGTGCTGTACGAAAGTAGATACTTTTGTCTGCCCCACAGCTGATCATCCGCACTTTGTCGTCAGTGACTGGGGAAGGGAAGATGAAGCGGACGAAACCGCGTGATGATTGAGTGGCATGAAAGAAGGAATCCACTGAGATTTGTATGCGGACCACAACAAGGCTCAAGACTTGCACTGGCCCTACGGCAGACACGCGGTCGTTTGGCTCACCGGCAAATCGTACGGCGGTGATGGATGAAGAGTGTTCATCTAGAGTCTGCAGCAGACCGTAGTCTTCCTCCGCGTCAAGGACGTGAATCAGACGATCGCGACTGGCTGTGGCTAGCAGCCTCAGACCTTAGATGGCAGACAAAGGGTTAACACACACACACACACACACACACACACACACACACACACACACACACACACACACACACACACACACACACACACACACACACACACACACACACACAGTCATGTACAGACCTGTTTCAGGTTTAGAGTACTCCAGACACAGGATCTCTGAGTCATGGGCTACCACCTTCTGAATCTCTTCAAAGCTTTTGAGGTTATGGACCCTACAAGACAGCACCGACACTTTGCATCAGCAACGGCGCCGTTGTAACAGCGTAGCGGAAAAGCAATGAGGATGCTAACTGAATGGCGTATAATGGTGAGGTTTAATAGTTCCTTATCTAATTGGTCAGTAGAAATACACACAAATTATGAAATAACCATTTACTTTGTTGTTTTATCGCAGACATTAACATACAGTATTCATCCTTAAAGCTGAATCACAGGCATATCATGCGCAAGCTCTCTACCTCAGCATGCCGTTGCGATCTCCGGACGCCAGGTGTTTGCCGTCTGGGCTTACACAGATGGTCCTGACCCCCGTCCTGCTCTCCGCTGGCTGACCGTCCACCTTTTCGGGGTTCACACATGTAGTACCCTCTGTGTCCAGCAGGGCGGCAATGCTGTCGTCCACATAGATGACCTTCAGCAGATCCTAGGGGGCAGAGCTTTGGGAAATTCAAATATTCACAAATGGCTATCCTTCCAAAAATCCAAGCCACTCACGTTGCTGAGGACGTTCCGCTGGGAGTGCGTGTGTGTTTGTCCCGGTTCTCCCATGGTCCACAGTCGGATGGTGTTGTCAGCTGAGCAGCTGAAGAACACCCCAGAGGACAGGTCCGTCTCCGAACCCTCAAGAACCTCAGGGAACATCTGGATAATCAGGGGTAGAGAGAGAACGGTTTACCCTGCTCTAGCTTGTTTTAGTGACGCCTTCCCATTACTATAAAGCTCCCATGAATAATCAAAAAATACACTTTGTAACCAACATAAACTTGCAATGTGGCTTTTTGCTCAACGTAATATTAAATCAAAAGGTCATGAATATGCCTATGGAACTCAATATTCCAAAGAATATTAGGATGAAACAGTAATAAATCGATGTATTTTATGATTGTATTTTATAATATGTAAGGTGTGTACCTGTAAGTCCCAGACACAGCTAGCGTGGTAGAGAGCAGAGTGCACCTTGCCCACCCTGTGGAGGTCTCTCACATCCCACACGTACAGGCTGTGGTCGTTGTACATACAGCTCAGCCAATGGCTGACGGGGTCATAGGTCATCGCCGTTGCATCAGGGTAGCGAGCGGCCATCTTGTTGGAGAACAGGTGGCTTATGGGAAACCGGGAATGCATGTGTGTTATGTAATATTATGTTATATATATGTTGTTATATATTTGCAAGGTTGATGCATTTTTTCCTTTTTTTTACTTGTTTTTTTAAATACCTTAAAATGAACCAAGTCTTACTGCAGCTGCCCAATACACAGATCGTAGCCAAGGTTTACGTGACTATGACTAATGGCCCTGCCTGTTTAGAGGGCTGCCCTCGTACCTAGCCTGGGTGACGGAGGACACGTCGGTGCCAAGAGGATGTGGCCGTGGTAACGTGCAGACAAAGCCCAGGTCAGCGGGGCTGAAGGCACGCACTGTCCCATCGGCACAGCCACAGAAGATCAGCTGGTCCGACACAGACAGAGAGCGAGCCGCACTCGTCTACAGAACACAGGAACATGGCAGATTTAATCCACCCAAATGGCTGAGCAATCCTAGAATGCAGGACATCCCTTCTGACGATTGGTTTCTAAAGTGCTCATTTAGGATTATGGCATAATGGATATTATAAAAACAGTGTCCTGTGTGTTTTGAAAAGGTGTAATGTAAACAATAGGCAATATCTTTTTTAAAGAAACTGTCAGTTGAAACTGTCAGCCCTCAATAGTAAGTGATGCCCTTATATTACGTAGCATTAAGCTAAGCTTAGTGGCCCTTACAGTCTTACAGGCCTAAGTACCGGCAGGTTGGAGGTGACCCCATTGGAAGACTCCCAAACACACCATGTCCCTCTATCTCTCCATAATCTTTCTGATCCCTGTACGGGGGCCAGGGCTAGATAGAGTGGAATAAAGCCCACAGAGCTGGACCTGGTCCGTGAGTATAATACAGACACTTAACACAAGCCCTGGTTCTGCTCTGGAACCCTTTTGATCGAACAAGTAAAACAGTAAATGTTGTTGGTGAACAAATACAGTCTGTTAAAATATATATATATATATATATATATATATACAGTATGTGCAAAAGTTTTAGGCAGGTGTGAAAGAATGCTGGCAAAAATGTGAAAGCAATGAGTGGTCACAGCAAATATCGACTTGATTTAGATTGTTCATTTGTTCATTCACTTTGCATTTAGTTAATTGATGAAAACAAACTATTAACACTTGATTTTTGACAGCATTCTTACATGACACCTGCCTAAAACTTTTGCACAGTACTGTATATATACTGCATTTATATGGTGCCACATCATTCACGATGATAAAAAAAGAAGAAATAACAAGTTCTTGCGTTTCTTCAGACACTCACCCGTAGGTCCACCCACTTGTCCAGCGTCCTCTTGCTGTTGAACTCACACAGCAGGCCAGAGGAAGTGATGCAGTAGGTGGATTCCGACGTGGAGCCCCGCCCACAGGCCACATCACAGAAGAAGTTGTTCCTCAGTTCACCCAGCAGCCCCGAGTGGCCCAGCAACGGTACCGGAGCACTGGCCTACAAGCAGACAATAGTGCTAGCGTTAGCTTTCAGTACCAGCTACTTTACGTAGGGCAGAGAAGACTAGACCTGATACAGCAAGTATATATTAAGAGAAATCCTAAGAAAGACAACATGGTCAAGTTGGCACACTACATTATTTGTGGTGTTATTTTGCATACAATGTTATACAAAAACAAGGTTTTAGCTACCTTAATGGGTTTGGAGTGGTCCAGGTACCAGAATTTGACATGTCTATTTCCCGCTGTCACAAAGTATGAGTTGTCCTCAGAGTATGACACAGCCGTCACCTTACTAGAGACTTTGTTGGCCGCAACTATAACGTCCTTCTACAACACAAACAACATTGCACACATTCAGGAAACATATCTATGGAAAGACCAGCTGGGAATTGCATTGTGTAGGGAAAATACCATTCTTTCATAATTCTAGTATGCTGAATCCAATAAATAAGAAGATGGAATACTTTTGGGAGGCCAAAAAGCCAATATTGCCTGTGAGCTTTCACCGCCATTGAATTATAAACTCCAAACATTCAATAGCCACCCATATTGGATCCTATTGGTTGACAGAGAATTCAACTTGGATAGTTACGGCTGGCTATTGGCTGGAGGTTCCCAGTGGGCGTACCTTCCAGGCCCAGACGTTGACCATCATGTCGTGCTGGTAGCCCACACTGACGATATACTTGCTGTTAGGGGAGAAGGCCACGCAGGAGACGCCATACTTGTGCTCCTGCAGCTCGGCCACCTGTCTCCGCTCCGCCACGTTCCACACACGCACCGCCGGCAGGTGCCCACTCTGAGGTGGAGGAGGAGGAGGAGGGTGAGGGGGGAGGAGGAGGGGGAGGGAGGAGGAGGAGGGTGAGGGAGGAGGAGGAGGAGGAGGGAGGAGGGGGAGGGAGGGGGGAGGAGGAGGGAGAGTGACAGGGAAGAGGGGGTTTAGGGATTGGGGAAAACCAAAGGAAAACAAAATAGTTGGTGATAATTGGAGAGGGAAGATAGAGGAGGTGGTGGTGAAAGAAGGAAGAAGCTGGGTATAAAGTGACAGAGGAGTCTTTAATTCAGCACATCAAGTAGAAACCTAAATGAACCCTATAGATCAGACACACAACTCCATCCACAGCTCCAGGCTGGTGGAACAGAGCCGTCGGCTCGAAGGGATTGCATCATGCTCTCTGGCCCCGGCAACTCTGTTCCTCGAGCAGAGGTCATGAGGTGAAGAGCCGTAATTACTCTTTAATCTGGTGAGACCTTGCAAAGGTCAAAGTTTACAGTCAGAGAGTCCAGGTCACAATTGTGTGCAATGTGATGAATATGTGTGTACAGCTTGTAGATACCTGAACGTTGGGCGTGTGTGTGCTGTCACAAATCATCCCAGAGTGGCTTAGCACCTCCTGCTGTTAGTAAGTGCGTTTGTGACTTCCATGATCACCCCATCTACTCAGGAACCTGAATCTCCTCTAGTCATTATTAACGTGTTCATCACTGACAGAGGTGCTAAATGGACGGTGCTCTTTCATCCAAATAACTTAGGATTCCTAAACTTTGATCATGTCGAACAATAGGCAATTTACATTGAATTACTGTTAGAATATTGCACCGTTGCTTTGCGGCTAGTGTGTTTAGTTGAAAATCCTAAAAGAAGAAATGGATGAACAATATGAACATCTAACATTCTACAAGAAATGTCTTGATCTGCAATTGAATCTAGGAGACATCCCCTTTTGAATTAAAGACGTTGATGTGGCATTTGATACTGTGACCATTGCTGTCATGGTAACCGTGGACCGCAGGCTTATCCACTTACACTGCGAGGGGTTTATTCGGCTGTGATTGGCTAGGAAGGCTAACCCACCACATTGGACAGCTGGGCGGCAGTTCACCCGGAACAAGGTAAAGAGCTACTAGCTGACCCTCTCACTGAAAAGGATGCAAAAATATGATATCAAACATACAAATGAAGTTGCTATATTATTCCCATACTTGGATGGAGTTTCCACTGCACTCCTCTGCCTGGATGTTACATCCCTTTCTAGTGGGCTAAACTGAGAAAACACATGTAAACTGCACTTACTGCAGTGATGCTGACCTAACAAACAGAATTAAATTGGGAAGAATAGAGTTCCGTGAGGATATATGGAAAGTGGGTCGTTGCGCCCCAGTGAGAAGATAACAGGCCCGGTTTGTGTGAAATCGAAATATCCCAAATTGGGTGGCAGAGCGAACGATGAAGTGTGAGACTCACCTCTCCTGTGACCAGATATCTTCCATCTGGAGAGAAGCACAGAGCTGTGATGGCCTTCCTGATAAAGGACAGAGAGCAGGACAGAAGGACAATAAGATCTGACTCCACTGTCGATTCAGCCTTTGTCATATTCGGTCATGTTCATAATTGGTAAAGAATGCGTAAAACAAACATTTGAACAGAATGGGGGTACAACCATATCCCTTTACTACTAGTATGTGACATTCTAAAAATAACAGTTGATTTTGAAAGTCAGGCCTACGAATGCAATACGTTTAATTAGACCAGGGTCGAATGGCGCGTAGGGAGATGCATGGCTCACCTGGACGTGTTGATTATATGGTGTTGTTTGTTCTTCTTAGGGTTCAGCAGGACCACCACACAACTAGAGAAGGAAAACGCACCATCAGGCTCGCTTACACATTTACAGTAAACAGGACTGATCCCAGTATGGGGATCTATTGTTGGTTCATTAGCTAAGGGAACATTCAAGTGTAAGTAAATGCGAGGGCTGCCTCAGTCTCTAGCTGAATGTTCAAGTTATGGACTTTCCTTCCGCGTATACTTCACCTTCGTAAAAATTCCCATGGAAATAGGATTGCATTGGCTTATATGACTCTGAACGGTGCTTTTGTTTTGTTTCTTTTTCTTTAATAATCTACCTAATTCTAATTAGAAACACATGATATTGTAAACCCCTGGTGATCCCGTCTAGGATTTAAATTCAGGGTGAATTCTTGGACTTTGAACCATTTGATCCACTCCTTCATTGAACCATTTGTGTTGATCAATTTAAACACAGTCACTGGACATTATTTCATTGAGTAATCCATCTTGTCATGAGTCCAAACAACTAAAGTCATCCATCCATTAATCTTTGTAAATATCACAATCATCAGCATCCAATCAAATGTCCTATTGCTAGCTTATTACTACTACTTATTATCTAGGTCCTGATTGCTTCAGAGCAATGGACACTCTAAAGAATAACAACGTGCTATGATTCAGTCCTTCACGTTGGAACTCACTTTGTGTAGGGCAACGACAAATGCCATGGGCCTAACCCTGACCCTAACCCTTGGTCCATTATTGCTTTAGACATTTACCTGATTTTATTTCAAAAAGGGTTTGTCAGAATTCAAAATATAACAAAGTTTACCAAGGTAAGTGGTGATTTTTTTGTCTCGAAAGTTACAGTTGTTGCTGCAGTGAGCCTTGGGACCTGAACATTTATTGATGGATGGATTTTTGCCTCAAGACTCCAGAATCAGTATTATGGGGTTAAAAAAGACCGACAGCCTTTTTAGATCATTACATCAATGTGTTTCTTTGTAGAGCAAACACATTCAAGAAGTGAGGTGAAGAGTATTTTTGATTTCTGGAGTTTTATTGTCAATGACAAATGCCTGAACAGCTCTCTCGGTTTCCTTGACGATGGTTTCTCTTTCTTTTTCTTTCCTTCAAAAATAAAGTAGCGTTAGGATGTGCTTAGACCAGCTTAGTGGCGTAAATGCATGCCGACTCAGACTCGCACGCACGCAGGCATGCACGCACGCACGCACGCACACAGTGTTTATGCCACTCTTGTCTCGTTTTATCCCCTCACCCAGCAGGATAGGCAACCAGACCAGAGTGTGGATCACAAGCCAGGCCACAGTTCCCTGAAGCAGTGATCCCTAGGACCCTCTCCAGCATGACCTGCAAGGTGCATCACAGAGAAATATGATCCAATTTTCATCCACACAAGCAACATTTCTCAGTCAAATTGAGGATGTATACATGGTCAAACAATAACCAGCACACGTTGATTTATTGCAAAACAGTTGACTTTGGTGCATTTGTTTTGCTGCTCAGTGAGTTTTTGTTTTGTGAAAGATTGTTACTTTAAAAAGCAAAGTATGTATCAATTAATTTGGTGTTCCCAATTTTGAGTAAGTGTGAACCACAAATGTATGCTCTTATGATAGTGACAGAGAAAAAGACTGCATTGACCATTTGAAAAGGAACACAGATAGAGAACAACGTGAACTACAACAGTAGATCGAAAGAAAGACAGGTGAGGACAATGTTTCACAAGCCTACCTTTAGGTAAAAAGGACATAACTAAGGCTTCCGTTAACATTACAATATAACATATTATAATAGTCACAAATTGGCCTTACAAAGAAATACAATTAAGAAACGCTATTTAAAACCCAGTAACAACCCAGTCGTATAATTCTGAGATGTGATGAGTGCTCTTGCACAGAAAACAGCGTCAATGCATCAATTAAGGCCACTTATGTATTGTCTTGTATACTACGAGTCCTTGTTATTTTCTTTTTAGAACCATTCTGAGTCAGACAGCCGTTATATAAATTAAGCGTAGTCCTTCGCAGTTAGCCAAAGTCAATCAACTGATATAGACCTGAACATTTTAAGTACACTTTGCTTTAAATACCGTAACATTCAGCCATATTGCATAACAACCAGAAGTTTTATTAAAGACAGGAGGCTGGCTATACCTACTTTCGAAAAATTCTCCTTTCGATTCTTCTTTCTTTTCATGGAAGGAGACCGCAGTAAATTTCTGATGCGACTTTTTATTGTTGACCCGTCTACAGTCATTTTAATGGCAAAATAATACCTCAAGTAGCCTGCCTTCAGTACTGTCCTTCAAGGTCGCGTTATCAGACCGTTTTTAACGTGCGCTTAATTCCAAGTTCTGAGGCAGGCGTATACTTTTAGTCTCTATAGTGGGTCAATCAAATCCTCATATTCGAGCACCTGGGCCATTCAGCTTTCACTGCTCTCTCGTTGATCTTGAGACCTTGGTAAGTCTGTACCAAATCAAGCAACGCAAGGACGGCCTCTCTGCCCCGCCACTTTTTACGGGGGGTTGTGGTTAAACGCTACGATTTAATGTAGTTGTATTGGTCGGCAAGACCTTTTAAAGTGTTTGTATTGTAAACTGACTTATATTGAAAACAATTTACTTTGAGAAATGTATGCATTCCTTCTGGGTCTGAGAAACACACACAATAGTAAATGGTTCCAAAGACCTGTTCAGCACCACCTGATGGGGTAAAAAAATATAATTTAAAAAATGTTGGAAAACTGGTCGTTGAAAATGTTGGCTATAAAAAGGTGTCAATGATATTCTGTAAACGTAAATAATTGCATTCAGATTTAATTCATATTCAAGGCCACAATTTCTTTGAAACAGGTCTTTTATCTTAACAAAATCATTGGAAAATTGTAGATGTAAAAAGAAATAAATTATTTACAATTGTTATTTTTGCAGATGCATAGGATTGCATTCGATAATTAATCAATTTTGACAAGTTAGAACATGTCTTTCAATAATAATAAGCAACGTTGCTTACTCACCTTGTGCCACTCAACTGATAAGCTTCTTAAACTGATTAGTATTTAAGGGTTATTTATTCTAGAATAAAATTATCAGATCGATTCCTCTTGCGCAAATCAAGAAAAATAGATTGCGGCATTGCTTTTTCTTTCCATAAACATAAAGTGCTACTACTTAAAATAATTACTTACAAAATGAGAACAACGCAAATCAATGGATGTAAGAAGTATACAGGATGTATCAAACAATCATAGCCTTAATTGCAGTAAAAATAAAAAGATCTACTTTACAGTGTTTTGACGTATACCAATTGTTGTATTCACACCTCTAGTCTAGCTATACTGAAAAGGCCAACGCATACCACAAATGAAAGTGTTTATCTGTTTAAAGACCATGTCGAAACAAACCATCGATGAAAAAAATCATACATGCAAATCAAAACTAAATCTGTTGAATTCCCTTACAATGTAAGAAAACTGTCATGATTAAATAAGGCCAATTTATCTCTTGGAAATACATAATATTGACAAACTTATAAAAAAAAAATGTGAGTACATGTTGTCCCAATATGGGGGTTTAGAAGTCCTTGTTACCACTGAAATATATGCTAGCAGTCATACATTAAGTCCTTATCTCTCAAAAACATCACCGTTGAGAATTCAAATGCATATTGCTTTTCATGCATTCATAAAATTAAGCAGGAAAACTACCCCCATGACAGATGATGTCTGTCTGACAGGGGGTCCTTTGGATTTCTGATCAGGCACATTTGGTGGGACTTTAAATTACTTGTAAGACTCCCATTCACATGAATGAAAAAGAACAAGGAGCAGCAGCACCTCTGACCGAGAAAATAGCAGGAGCCTTGGTGTGTCAGAAAAATGCCAAGGTTTATTCAATCAGCAGAATGGGGTTCAAGTGTCAGACAATTCAGAGGTTTAAGGTTAAAGCGCAGCAGCTCGCCTGTCTCCGTATGTGGAAAGAGTGCCTGCCCTACTCTTTATCTACCCGAGATCTTTTCTTGGCACTGGAGAGTCTTTCCCCAAAGCACTACGCGTCACCCGCTGAGCAGAGTGGTTGTTCCGGGGCCAGATGCCTCTGAGGGGGCTGACGGACTCTTTCATCACAGGGCTTTTCGCAGAGCGGGTGGCTCTGCCAGGGCTCTCCTGAGCCAACCGCTTCCCAGGCCTGGTCGCAGCACTGTTGGCTTTAACTGGACTGGTCCCTGCTCTGGTGACAGGACCAGGCCTATTAGGCCCTTTGATTGGGCTAGCACCTGTAGCCGTCCCCACGAGACAATCACCATCCGCCGGAGGCTCCACTGCCTTTGGGATATTCTTCCGGGGCCTTCCCCTGCCGCGGACCACTACGGCTGGTTTATCCAGAGTCTCGGTGTGTTCCATGTGGACGTGTCCCAGCACAGGAACGCCCTTTTCCCGTTCAACAATGGAGGAGGAAGTGGTTTTGCGGTCCTTCCGAGGCCTCCCTCTCCTTGGAGATGATGAGCCGCACGGTCGAATGGGGGCCTGACGATACTTCTTCTTCTTCTTCTTCCCTGGACCGGAGAGGAGGCTGTCAGCTGCCCTCTCAAAGGCAGATCTCCTCGCTACGCTGTCGTTTTCAGACGCACCCCGCGGTGGACGCGAGGGCTCGCCGTCGCCCGGAGACGACCTCGCCGAACGCGACTTCCCGTTCTCCTTGGCAGGGTGCCCTTCCCACTCTTCCCTCCAGAGGGTGCTGCTGAGGCGAGATATCTCCACAAAGGGAGACTTGATTATCACGTGGCCAACACCAGTGCTTTGGGCCATGTTGTCGGTCTCGCCGAGCGGCGCTGAAGTCTTATCTTCCTCGTTGGCGGTGCCGTTACACACCGTCTCTGAGGAGGGGGAGACCGGCTCCTGGTCCTTACTAGGATCTGGGTCAGTGGGCTGTGAGTGAGGGGCTGGTGGGGGAGTGGCAACTCCTGTGGGTGAGACTGACGAGGGAGGGGCTTGTGATGGAATGAGGTCGGCAATAAACTCTCTGTCCTCGGCCACACCCCCGACCTTCAGTGTATAGAGCCCTGATCCTGCTGTCATGAGGCAGAAACACACACGTAAGCGCCCATTCTAATACAAAGAGCACATTGGCGTGCTAAGAAACACTAGAAAATGAAGCATTTGACGTACACACTGTATGAGACAATCCATATATGGGCCAAGTATGCTAATGGGAAAACCTCACCTGGTTTCAAAGAAGAAGGATGCAAGAGCCGGCCGGTTCTGGAGAGTATGATGGGAAGAGGCTTCAAAGAGGAACCCTGGGGCTGGACCTGGTTCTGAAGCGGAGGTTGAACATTGTTCTGAGGTTGGACATGAGGGTCAGGCTGAGGTTGGACACAAGTTTGAGGCTGAGGCTGGACATGGGTCTGAGGGTGAGGTTTGACATTGTTCAGAGGTTGATCATGGGTCAGAGGGTGAGGCTGAACTTTGTTCTTGGGGTGAGGTTGGACACGGTTCTGAGGTTGGACATGGGTCTGTGGCTGAGGCTGAACATTGTTCTGAAGTTGGACATGGGTCTGAGGGTGAAGCCGAACTTTGTTTTTGGGCTGAGGTTGGACATGGGTCAAAGGGTTAAGCTGAGGTTGAGAGTGGGTGGGGCGCCGAGGAGCAGACTTTAACCCCATCTTCATCTGGGCAGCCAAGGCCTTCTGCCTCACATAGATCTCCATTAGCTTGGACCTGATCAGGATCTCTGACTTGCCTTCAGGAGAGGAAGAGAACAGTACAGGATCAGTTATGTTACTACTGCCTAAAAAAACACTTATTTGTTAGACTAGTGAAGTAACGGAGGCAATAACTTGTTGCAAGAACAATGTATTCATTTGTATAACACTTTTCTAAAAAAAATTGCTTCAAAAAAATACCCAAGTTTGTAAAAATGAAGAAAGAATTCAATACTTGTATGTGCCAATTGGTCTTTATAGGCATTTCAATGCAAATGAAGAGTAAGACTGTTCCGAAGTCTATGGCCCTTTAAATTGGGGCCGTAGTATACAAACGCAACGAGTCTTCACATAAATGATGGGACGTTCAGGAGACCTTGAAAAAAGAACAACATATCCATGAAATTGTACCTGACAGGAGAGAGATCTCCTTCACAAAGACTGACTGCTCCTGTAACAGTTTCCTCTTCTGCCTTTCCATGTATTTCGAGAGGCCTATCAGAGCGCGGATCTCTTTTGTCGCCTGAAACAACATGGAAGAGACAAGACATTCAAATATGGCTTGGTTAGAATCAGAAAAAAATAAAATAAAAGGTGAGCTGTTCGATTTGCCACCAAAAACGAAACGAGCGACTGTTTGGATTCTTACTGGTTTGGGTTGAACATCACATTCATTACAAACATGAATTTGGCTCGGCTTGTTTTTGTTTTCTTTCTCTGACCTTGGAGAGGATATGCAGCTTGGAGACCCGTGGTTCCATGATGTCCAGAACCTTCCGTAGCTTGTTGAAGAGCTCTCGTTGCTCCATGCGACGGAGCCTCTCGGTCACCGTGTGGTTTTGCCGCGTCTCCTTGGTCTCGTTCTCCATGGCTCCCTCGCCGTGCTTCTGACGCTGGGGGAAGACGAGGGTCCGTGTGAGCGGCTGCCCCTGGGACGTCCTGAGCCCTGAGACTTTGAACTAATGTTTGATGCTCAAAAGTTCAGATTCTGGTACTATTTCACTGTGCTATTTTATCCAGGAAATGTGTAGGACATTGAAATAGGAACGGGTTCTTCTACCAAACTCGTGTTGATTTTATCATGGAAGCAATTAACTACATTAACGTGCTACTACCCCTACTATTATTGCTTCATTTGAATGCTTACTAGAGATACTGTTCTGCAGATGAGGACTATTTCACAGTGGTTGTCTTTACCTTTGACTTCAATTTGTGTTCTCTGGGCGATTCTGAATCTTCATTGGAACTTCTGTGGGTTAGATAAAAAGTCAAGTGAAACATTGGGTTTCTTTGGACGTTTTAATTGACCAACAGGCACACACGAGTAAAACACACACAAAACACTTACTTTGAGTCTGTTACGGAGTATTTCACAGCAGCCCTCATTTTGGCAATGGCCAACCTCATTCGCAGATCTTCCACAGTCTCTATGTCTACCAGATCCTCCTGAAAAGAGCCAGCACAAATAACCAATGAGGTTAAAAACACTGCTCAAAAAATAAAAGAAGGGGTATCAAACAATCCATCTTTCTTACGTTTCCATAATCTGCGGCATCCAAATCGGACGAGTCGCTTGTCAAGTCTGAATCCACCTCCACGTCCACGTCCAGATTCTCGTCCGAGTCCATCTCCCTCAACTCTTTGCACTTGTCTGCGTCGCTCTCGTCCGATGGCATTCTCTCATCACAGGTCAGCTCAGGAGAAAAACTAGATCCAGCAGAGTCGCCCACGCTTCCCAGGTCAGGGAGGGGGGCTGGTACTGGATCAGCCACGGTGTGGGCAAAAGAAGAGGGAGGGGAACTACTCTGTTTGCTCTTTTCCTCTCCTGTCGCCGTAGAGAGAAACTGAGTCGCGTTGGGCTCTTGGATTGCTAAAGCCACATCCTTGGGTTGCGTATGACTAGCCAGAGGAGCTCCAGGCTTAGGGATCTGGATGAGGGTGAAGCCCCCAGGGAGAGATACCCCAGTCTGGCTCTGGACTGGGCTCTTGGAGGCGTGTTCGGCTGGAGGGCAGATCCTGAAGGAGTAGGTCCCTCTCTGGCCCAAGAAGCTGGGGGTTTTGAGAGAGGTGGAGACAGTGAGAGACACTGGTGAAGTGGAGGAGGGGCTAACCTGGAAGGGGGGGACAGGGGAGACGGCTGAGCTTGGCTGGCCAGAGGCGACCTTGCCCAGAGGGGTGTAGGGCAATGGTTTCTTGGAAGAGTCTGTGTGGGCTGGGAGAGGTCGTAAGGCCAGAGGTTTAGGTTTGGCCGGAACTGTAAAAAAAGGTGTCAAACACAAAACATCAGATGAAGACATTTTCTCTCCATTTCAGAATCAGGTGGACAAGCACATAGGTCTATATGTCTGTCCGTCTGTGTGTCTGTGTGTGTGTGTGTTTGTAAGACTCACCAGTCTTTCTTGCGGCGTGAGTAATAGGCATTAGCTGGACGATATGTCCATTAGGGTGCCGGTAGAGCTTAGCTCCCTCAACAGAGCCGATGGTTTGGAGTAGCATCTTTGGAACTATCACAGGGGACGTGACAGGGGGAGTGGAGCCAATGGAGGTAACTGAGAAAGAACACAGGGTTGAGACGCATACAGAGGAAACTATTAAATGTTCATCTTTGGGAATCAAAGTGATTGTGTTGCAAAACAAAAAAAGAAGTCTGCAGGCCTCCGATTTAAAGTTTTAAAGATTTATAAGACAACTCACAGCAACAATATCATACCCTGAATCTTACGCAAACAATGAAGTGCTAAGTGTTTATAAGCAACTTTGGTTGTCTGAGCAATGGGCAAATGGGTTGAGTTCATAAGCACCAAAGTAACCTCTTAAATGACAATACCACACTCATAACAGACTGAAGCTGTGGATAACAGAGAGAACAAAAGTTTTCATGATATTTGTTGGTACCTGGGTGACTCCCTTAAACGCTGCATTCCTATTAGCCAGCAGGGCAGGAGGACCGTACCTGTAGTCTTGGGCAGGGTCCCAGGGGGCTTGGGGGGACACAGAGGTCGGATAGCGGCTTTCTTCAGCCGTCCTGTGACAAACGCGGCGAGGCGATTGGCCGGATGCAAAGATCCCATCTGCCCAAGGAGCAGCCTGGCCTGAGAATAGGTTTTACTGTTCACCTGTCGAGGGAACAAAGGAGTGAGAAAATGGAGGGAGGACATCATCTCCAATTGTTTTGTCAAAATGGCGGAAGTCTAAGCACAGGTGCGATGATGCGGTTCCAACTAAGCCAAGAGATATTCACAGCAGAAATGTATATGGCGACGCAACGTTTTTTAATTGAAAAGAAAGCAGTATTTGACCTCTATGAGTCCCACCGCAGCACGGTTGGGCTGTTTTTTCCTCGCACTGAGCTTCCCAGCAGGAAGCAGGCCAGCCAGGAATGGAGTGAGCCCGAACTCCATCTCTGGCTGTGGAAGAGTATACTCCTCCTCTACCAATTCATCGTCACTTTCGGATTCCTCAGAATCCTGGTTTTTCTTAGCCTTACTGATACACACCTTAAAATGGGGGTTCATCATAAGGATTTTTGAGCATTGATTTGCAGTTGAGTAGAAAATATCATGAGGGAATAGTAGTCTGAACAACAATTGAAATTATGAATTGCAATTGAAATGTACTGCCGTTTTTAAAAGAGAGAGAAATGGACAAAAAAGGAGAAACTCTCATTTTTCTATTACTGATGTAAATGAGAAGGCCCCAGCTCTACCTTATAGGTAAGAACAGCGTCTTTGCCTTTGCACGAGAAGGATTTGGAGACCAGGCAGATTTTGTAGGGTCCAATGCTGAATGGTGGAGAGAGCTCGTTCTGTTTGACCCGTAGGCACAGGACACCCAGGACCTGTTTACGGTGCTGGTCCCAGTCGCAGTCTGACTGGATCTCCAGCTGCTTGCTAGCCTGTGCCAGTGGCAGTGGTGAAATCTCCCCTGTTAGATAAGGGGTCTTTTATTATGGACAAGGACCACCAAGGCAAAGGAGAGTCTATGGACAGTCATTTTTTTTTACGTGAGAAGAGACAGAAACTGATGTCAGACTTCCATATTGAATGGTGAAGGATTTGAACTTACCGGTTTGGACCGGTGACTTGCTTGTTACACCGAGTAGGGCTTCAAGGTTGGGGACCGCGGTCTGGGGAATAGGCTTCCCTGTGAACTCTCTTACTCGGGCGCACGTCATCATGCTCTCAAAGTACTTGTAGACAGGGTCCTTATCCTCCTCTCGCACCTACAAGAAGCATAAACGCAGATGTACCGTTTTTAAGCAGGAGCCATAAGTAAAAAAGGGGCAAAAAGCTGATTATGTCAGGAAATAAACGTTATACCAACAAGGTCAGGGACGGATTAGAGCACAGGCTTGAAGACCACAGGCCCAATGTAGTAGTGGGCACAAAAGTTAAATTAGTGTAAATATGATAACATTACTATTTTCTTGCATTCTGTTTTTTTTGTTGTCTCGTCGTGTGTGTGTGTGTGTGTGTGTGTGTGTGTGGTTGGAAGAGAGAGAGATGGGGATGGGGGGTTTTACAGTGGAATTGACTTTGAATGCAAATAAACGTATATTGGCCATAGCCCCGGGGCACTAGGTTTTGTTTACTTTACTAATTGTTGACTTTAAATTCTCTCACCATTTTAATACTACCTGTTGTCATTGTTGTATCATTTCAGAATTCTGTGTCCTTTGAGAAAGTACAGTCAGACTTTGAGTGCTGTAGGAGAGGGTTTTACCTGGGGGTTAGGCCGGGGGACGTAACGTCTGCCTGTAGGGGTCTTCTTGGGGGTCACGCCTGAGGCCGAGGTAGGGGTGCAGACGGGGTCAGGGTCTTGCAGAGCAGAGGTGCTGTCGACCCAAAGTGTTTTGGAGTGACAGCCTGGCGAAGGCTGGTCTCCATGTCCCATGCCAGACATTGCTAAATAAGACACAATGTTTTTTTGTCTTTTCACTTTGGCTGTGTCTATCTATAAATATCTCTCTCTTATCTAAAAACATTTACATATTTGTGTGACTTTCCAGAGCTTGGCCCGGGGGTAAGGATGACCCTGCGCCAAGAATAAGCTTTGTAAAACGGGAGAGGGAACTTACCATACAAAGAGAGGGGGCTGCTACGTCTCCGATTCTCCGGGGTAGTCCATCTGATGATCTTGCGTTTGAAGCAGTCGCATCCCAGCATGCACTCTGGCCGGCGACAGTGGAGCGGCCCTCTGGACACGCGGCTCAGACTGGAGCACACACAGCCCAGCCGGCAGAACGCCTGGCCGCACTCCGGGCCCAAAGCTTTCCTGAACGAGGGGGAGCTCTTGGGTATGCCCTGAGCACGGGGAAACAGACCAAACCATGTTCAAATACTGCAACACGGCAAGACCTGAGGGTGCACGTTGCAGGTAGAACAGCAATCGTTATATAAAGACTTGTGTATCCTGCGTTGAGCAGATTGAGGGCGCCTTTCATTACAGTGTGCATATGATCCACCACCGTTCGGCATAAATATCTGCTCCTATAATATCCCCAACACTTTATCGGTTCTCTGTGTCGCATACCTGAGCTGTGACCATGACAGACAGAGCCAGTATTAGCCTCTCCTCTGTGAGATAGGTTCTGCCATGGCCCTGGTTCACTGCCGCCTCCTCTGTGTCAGCCAGTCGGAGCTGAGACTTGATGAGGGCTCTGTAGGGCGGAGACAACTGGGAGTGGGCCAGGGCCTGGCTCGCCCCTGGGCTGGTGTCCCTCCTCGCAGGCTTCTTGGCTGGCAGTGACCTGGATCAAACAGACCAATGAGAGAGGTCCACACTAAGCAGAGAGGCAGCTGCAGCAGCACTGTCAGTCTAGCAACAAAGATGATGATTCCATCTCTTTTTTTTGTATTCTTTCTTTATAGTCTGCTTTCTCTTTTCATGTGGATAGTTTCTCTGCATATAGACATCACATTAGGTCAGAAACATAGCTTACTTCTGAACAGAGGGGCTGGATCCATGTGCAGCCTTAGATTTAGCTCCAGCTGCTGAGGATTTGCTGAGGACTTCTGCAGGCGGCGACGGGTTGGTAAATAGTCCGGCCTTGGCCTGCGATGGGGTTGACTGCTGTTGGGGCAGGACCTCTTTAGGATGTGCCCTGGTTTTGCTGAGGGGAGGCGGGGGCTCGCTCAGTGCAGAGTAGAGGAGAGATTTGCGGGAGAGGGGGCAGGGTCTGTTCGACCAGGTCGGGGGATGGGCCAGGCGGCCTCGTGTCTTCAGCACGCTGTCCAGCGTCTTCACGTAGCTGCTGCTTTTAGCTGGCAGCTGATAGGCCACGGCCCCCTCTGGTGGGGTGGCGAAGGCCGCCGCGCGCTCGCTGATCTGCTGGGCCTCGCTCTCCAGGTACTCGTCCAACGTGTCACTCATAAACGCAGAGCGGTTCTTCACCACCACTTCTAGAAGGGGAGGAATAGACACCCAGTCCAGTTCATCATGTGATCCCTACCTTTCACTTAGCCCAATTGTTGTGATCCACCCCAGAGCCAAAATGCAGGGATTATTAGGGCCGTGGATTGTGCCAGAGAAACTTCGACTGAAAGCCTATAACCAGCCATTCTTACCATTGTGTGGTGAAAGAGAGGGTTCTTTGTTTCGAAGGAACTTCTCTCTCCATCCCTTGATCTTTGTTAGGTCACTAGTCTTCCCTGTCCGGGACACAAAAGGCACACCGCTGCCTGGTGAAAGTAAACGCAGGTCTTTAAGACAGAAAACAGGATACATCTCCATAACCCTGACATGGCTTCCTCTTCTTGCCTCCTTTGTCTTATCAACACCGAAAGGCATGTCCTTAACCATGAGTGTAAACGACTCAGAATGGGTGGACCTGCTGTATCATTACGTTAAAAGCTCATTGACAAGTTTTTAAGTTAAAAGAGAGACATCCCATAATTGCCTTGCTTTATTATCTGCATGACTGAGGAGTGTGAAATGAGGATGGGGAAAGCAATTCCAGATTTAGAGGAGGGGCCAGCTGGAGCATGCAAAATTGCAAGAATATTTTACATTCAATTGACGGTTATTTCCTCAGAATAGCTTGCACTATACGTCTACTAACAATATGCTTTTCCTGGGCAGTTGGGCCAACCTCTCCTAAGCACTGTTTATAGTTCTGGTTGATCACTGTTAAGTATGAACCATGAAATGCCTCTACCAGTGTAACATCAGACTATTGCTTCACACTTATCTGATTGACTGAATAGAGATGGGTATATGGTATATTTCTCTTATGCATGCATGTCCATATGCAACAGTGAGCACAACACCCCTTCAGTGTTCTTCCTCCCAGTAATATGTGAGTATTCCCATTGTATTACTGAATAATATAATTGGTTGAGGGAGAAAAAAGGCCCGTGTAGACGCTGGTACTAAGACTTACGAGTAGGTGTGAGGAAAGCCTGGCCATGCCCAGCAGCATACACAGGGGGAGGCAAAGGCAAACTGACCCCTAGGTACTGAAGGTCTATGGCTTGGGTTAGGTCCAGAAAGCTCAGCTTTAGGCCAACTAGAAGTACATCAAAACTCTGAGGTCACAAAACTAAAACCTTTTTGGTGGAAATGCTTTTGATTTCATTTAATTTTTTTTTTTAGCTACAACATACAGGTGCAGGGTTGGAGAGAAGGAAAATATGTCAACTCACCTTCTTGCAGAACAGGGTGGATGGCTTGTCTGTGTTTGAAAACACCAAGATCATGCTGCAGATCGGCCTGAAGACGAACAATCTTCTCTTCTTCAGTCTCAACTACTGAGAAGGAAAACCAAAACATTAAATTATTGCACATAACAGAATTAAAGAGACCGTCGTTTTTGTATTGCTATTTGGTATTGTAGACCTCTCTTTCGTAGTTTTACCTGCCATTTCTGGCTGCTGTCCAAGTGTAGGGGACACAGCAGACAAGTCACTGGAGGGCATGTCCTTAACATGAATGCCAAGGGCTTCCTGTGACAGAGAATGGGTTCATATAGTCAGGTCAAAGACACTGATATACAGCACAAAGTGCATCATAGGATATCCATTGACCATTTAACATGGAGGATGTAGCCACTGCATTGCCCGTCTGCTGCATTTAAGGAGAAAACAAGTACCCTTACGCTTGACCTTCCCTGTTACACACACACACACACACACACACACACACACACACACACTTCAGTGTCATCTCATTCCCACTGTTTTACCTTTGACATGTAGGAGACAAAGAGCAGACCCTCCACTTCATCCAGTTCCGGTTGCAAAGGGGTCGCGGCCACTGGGCTGCTAGCTAGCGTGGAAAAGGCAGTAGACCCTAACTTGCCCCTTGAATTACCCCAGCGCTTGCCCCCTTTGGGTCTGCCCCTTCTCCTTACAGACTTAGGGACTGCAAAGGGGCTAGGTGAGACAAGCGCAGGAGTAGAGGGTGAGGAGGCAGGAGAGATGGGAGATGGCTTTGGAGTTAGCACGGTCAGACGGGACTTCTCTGGGCTCATTTGGTTAGGCACGTTCTCCTCCCTGAGTTCTAGTGGAAAGTTCTTCCTCGGAGATGGAGACCCAGCCTCCGCTATGTCCAATGAAGGAGACTCGATCTTTGACGTCAGCAGTTTGGTATCCTGACGTGGAGTTGTTGTCAAACTGAACTTTCTGGAAGGCAGCGGCAGCTTAGCTCTCAGGTACTGTTTGTGAAAGACGTGGTCGCTGTCGCTATCGTCCAGATCCATCCCTTCCTTGCCGACGGAGACGTCCGTGACCGCGTTGCTCTCCTCTGTCTCTCTTCTGAGCTTGGCTTGAATCCCAGCAGTTTCCCCATGAGCGGCGATGGAACCTTTTGTCAGGCTGAGAGACAATGAAAGGTGGAATCATTTCTTGTCACAAAGCATATTTAGACAGTGCTATGGGACACCAAACACAGTAGGAAACGATTACAAAACAAGCAGGGCGTAAATGGATGAAGACCAGGGACGTGATGTGGTTTCGTGGGACTTTAATTAGCTCATCTCTGACAGCTTACTCACTGCTGCGAAGCGCAGCAAAATTGAACCTCACAACTCATTCATGGAAATCAGTAAAGGCGATATGAGGGTAACGTAAGAAAGAAAGCATGACTGAGCATGTATGGTTTAGGGTTAGTCAAATGTGTGTCTATTTGGACTAACCCTTAACATCATTATTAGTATGCATGTTACATTATGTACGTACATATATTATATGTACATATAATATGTGCGTAGATTTGAAAAATCGATATTCTTACATCTATCTTTACAATATATACAGTAGACAAGATTGACTAACCTGACATTCAGTGCCATGGCTCCATTCTTGTTCTTGTTGTCAGAGGTCTTTGGCCAATCAAAGGTCAGACCAGGAGAACGGGTACATGCTTTCCCGGCAGGGCCAGCCTCTGGCCTGGGCTTACCCATACGGAGGCTGTGGCCGTCCTCTCTAAAGCCCCTCGCAAATGGATTGTGGTCTATCTTCAGCTGGGTGATGCGCAGGTTTTGATAGGATGTCACAGCATAGAACTCGGTCTGTGGGAATGTAAAGGTCATGCTCTCCGGCCCAGCGACCAGAGGTTGTTCCGGCGTCCCAGTGCCAACTGCCTCAGGGACAGGAATCAAATGCAACCTAGGAATGTAGCGGTGCATAGAGTGTAACAGCACATGTCCCTCGTGGTCCTGAGCATTGTTCGTCAGTTTGAGCTTATAGAAAGACACAAAGCTGTTCATCCATTCCACGCCCAGGGCCGGTGAGTGGTGATGGGGGAAAGCTCGGCTGAGACCTTGGTTTTGGTACTCCGACACACCACTAGTTTCCCACTCTGACATGTTCCAGCGGTGGCGGTAGTTGTCGGCCGGACCAATGGACAGGAACAGGGAGTAACAACGCTGGGGTTCAAGCCCAGCCAAGCGGTAGCGACAGTAAGGGAACATGCGGCGGCCATGTTTGGTGAGGATCATTTCGTTTCCATGGTGGTAGAACTCTGTCCACACCTTACTATTCTCCAGTGTGACACAAACACCTTTGAAGGTTAATGAAGTGGGCAGGCTTTTCTCCACACAGGCAACAGGCACCGGATTCATGGTAGCGGTGGAATGTGATGGTGATCCCAAATCGGTGGTTGTATTCGCTAAGCTAGGCCCTGCATTAGTGATTGAGTCTGAGGTAGTTGGGCTAGTTTCATTCACTCCATTGGTGAGAAACGGACTTGCAGGTTTAGCAGGGCTAGCTTCAGTAGGTGATGCTACAGCCGGACTACCACAGTCTTCATGACTTGCCATGAGCTGAGTTTGGCTCTCTGTTATGTTCTCTCTGAAAACGCTTGGCTTTATGGTGACAGAGGCAGGTGTGGGTGTTAACATGTGGCTAACAGTTGAGGGCTCCTCCTCCCCCTTAAAAGCAGGAACCACACTATTGTCCTCCATGGATGAGCATAAATGTTATGTACTACGGAACTTCTGTCTTCAAAGAAACGCACCATATATTTGGGTACTGGTCATTTAATATCTAAGATAAAAAGATATGCAGTTTAGAGGCAGGTACTTAACTACAGTGAACCAGATAAAATAGTGTAATAGACTCAGAAAAAAAACATTAACAGTAAACTAATCTTGGTATGTCAGTCAATATTGTGGAAACTGGGCTACCATTTGAACAGCTAGAAGTGCAATGGTTGAAATTGAACATTTAGTATAATGTTATAAATGCCAATTTACTGTTAATGTTTAGTAGTACTATTTTAGTTTGTGAAATCCACAAAAAGTCGCAAAAGCTAAGTAGAGGAAAGCTAGCTCAGATCGAACAAGTATATAAACATGAGTCAAACGTTCCAAGTTTTTTTAAACAAACTGAGGCAAAAAGTCTGAAACTATTGGCAATGTCATAAATAAAAATGGTGAAAAGGGACACCCTGTAGTTTCTGCCAATTTTGTTTCACAACCATGAGCACATGTTATTTAGCTTGATTTAACTTCCCAAGAAATGTTCCAACCGCCATATCTGTCTTTCCTGCTAAATGCATGGGGGTCGAGGTGTTAGCAAAAATGTGTTTTTGAATGGCATTAACAGCCATCCACCCCTAATACATAACAGCACCTAGTTCACTTTGGGTTCATTTTATTTTACTTACCTTGATTTCCTTAAAACGACAAAGCCATTTGAGGAATTAAAGTTGTTTGAAAGAACCCCATCTCACAATTTAAATTGTAGCTAAGGCCCTAAAGCAGTCACCTGGCTAGCAGTAGCAAGTTGATAAAAAGTTTAGTTTGCAATGAACACTTACCTTACAATGCAATGGGTCGTGTTGTGATGAACGTGAGTTTAGAAATGGTCCCGTAAACTCCAACTGTTGCACACCTTCGACTGTACAAAAGGCCTTCGAGTTTCCTTCGAGCTTGAACATAAATTCGCAAATGGAGGCCGAAGCCACGCACTGTTCGTATCGACCATGCACACAGGCAACTAAAGCGCATGCACAATATCAACCCTCAATGGCGCGTGATTCCCGGGCCAGCGCGAGGAAAGCGGGAGTCCATCCCTTGGATTTTGCCACCACGAGCTGAGTCTGTGGCTCAAGACAACTCTTGCGACTGGTATGTGCAAAATGCAATGAATCGCGAATTGTTTCGCGAATCGATGAGTCCGTAGACACGTGCTGTTTCTTCGTTTACATCGAATCTTCGTGTGTTTCCCTACTTCTACCTTCACTCCTTTCGATCATCTACACATTCTCACCCCTCTGAAACAAACACACACACGCTCACACACACATCCGTGCTCTCGAGGTGTGACGTAGCAGAGTCACCATGGCGGTAGGCTTGTAGCCAACGCGCAGGCTCCCTCCAGAGGTTTACCGGGCAGCTCCACTGTCCGGTGGGCAAAAGACAAATTGGCCATGCATCATATCAAAGCGAAGGAAACCGGGAGCTTCAATTTCAGTTTTTTTGATTTACTATGACTTAAATAATGGTATAGACAAATGACGTTGTGGCTTACAATTACATGCCTCATACAGGTATAGGGCCTATAGGTTTTTAAAATAAAAGTTGGAGAATAAATTAGATAATATAGCATAGGCTAAGTGATGATCAACACTTCATTTTTGGGGTAATTGTCTTTTAAGTTGATGGGGTGAAATCATGTGATTAGTTTGTAGGCCATTAATAAGCAATGTCTTTCAACCTGCTATTCAGGAGCCTATATAGCCTATGGATTCAAATTCACATTATATTAGCATTTTCCACGTAGGCCATATAGCCTATAAGAAAACTCAATTGTCGATATGGACCTTTGAGATTGTCCGTCATCTCTTGCTTGTATACTATACTGGTTAAATTGCGAGACTTGTCGCTATATTCTACAAACGTTTAGCCTATTTATCTATATTGAATTACTTAAAAACCTATATATATAAATATATTCCTAAATTAAAGATGACTCTCTTCTCTACAATAGAATAAAATGGTCTAAAACATCACAATGTATTTGCCTGTGCCTGTCATGGAGGGGAGTAGTTTACAGAAAAATATAAACAAGACTAGGCTATAGGCGTAGTTCTACTGAATAAGATTACCCGAATGGTTTAAACATAGCATTTATGCCTGTGCAACCGAGATAAAGTTTAGGTTAACCTTTGGGGGAGAAAAAAAGACCCTACGTTAATTAATATTCAGCCCATTCAGCAATAGTTTCAATTATGTGAACGTTACAGGAATTTTAAGCCTAGTTTTCTGGACCAAGCGCACGTCATGCTTTTGCCACGAGGAAGCCATATCCTACCTATTCATAGATAATGTTAAAAACCATCGAAAACCAATAGGCCTATGTAATCCCGGTTTCAGATCATGGTCCAAAAAAGTGATGATCCTCACATCCTAGGCCGAACTAATAGGTTTTTTACTGAGGAATCAGGTTGAAGTAGGCCTATAGGCCACAGCAAAGCGTAATAGGCCAAAACTGGATTATTTGGCCAAACTGCTTTTTTTCAGTGGGAGGAGTCGTGATGAGTTGACCAGGCCGCTGTAGGCTACAAGGCAAGCCATGCCATTCGAAGCACGTTTCCCAACAATAGCCTGGTAGGCCAACGGAAACGTTCGAAGAAATGAAACGCAAATACAAATTGCAAAGTAGACTACAAAGTCTGTTCGAGTAATCCATCCAAATGCACTGTAATAACCAATCGACTATTTGTTTAACATCTAGTGTTTAAGAACTTTAAAGCCCTCATGCCGGTTGAGATTTTAATTGTTTGACTCACACGATGTCGTTCCAAATAATTTTACAATGAAACTGCATTATTTTAAATTCAAACAGCTGAATAGATAGGTAAAAACACACAGAATTCTTCAGGGAATACAACATACAAGTGAATTGTGACAATATAGTTAACATTCTATAAAATATGTACTTAGCCTAGTCTAATGTTTTAAAAACAGTAAAGCTTTTCACACGACAATGGATTTCCCTTGTATTTCCCAGAAATCTTAGGTAAATAACTAAAACATTCTAAAGGCCATGTATGAACATTTTATTACCATGCTAACATGTCCAATACAGATTTTTCTAGCTTTTTCAATGTTTTTTGTTGTTTTGAGTTTCTGATGCTACTGGTTAAATAATGTACTTAATATATCAACTTAACTAATGAGAGCTTTTTCAGTTTTTAAAGAATTACAATTTAAGATTAGAAATGAGCATGTAAACCACACCTTTACAAAAAACAGAGTATCATTCGGTTAAAAATATGACAAGTGTTCATTTTACTGATAAAGAACACAATGTGTCTTTGAGTGGTGATATAGAATATTACCTGTGAAAACTATACAATGCTATATATTCTTTACAATTGTATAATAGGCTATATTGTTTATTTGCTATTAGTCATTGAACAAAAAAAATCTTAATCCCATCAGTCACATACCAAACACAAATAGTCTGGACCACTTACAATTATCCGGAAAAAGTCACCTATATACAGTATATTGTCTAATACATCCGTAAAGGGCAAAATTAGACTTCTTTAATTCTTGCTCAGTTCTTTGAGAGAAAAGAGGTTGTTCCCTATTCCGTACACGTAAGGACTCATTGTGGTATAAGAGGTAATAATAAAGAACTTGATCTCTGACCAAAATGGGAAGTCGTGGGGGCTGAAGGCCAAGTGAAGGACCATGTAGAAAGCCCAGTCAAGCTGAAACAAGCCCATCGCTGTCAAAACGGCCATGGTACTCCTCTGCAGCTTTGGGTCCTTAGTGTGGTGGCTGGTGGGATGCCCTGGTCCCAATTCTGGTAACACCAGCTTCCTCTGGCTTAGTAGGAACTTGACCATGAGGCAACCAGTTACCGATATGATGACAAAGGGCAGCAGAATGGACAGAATTATGAACAGATATTCATAAAGGTGGTTGATGATTGGGCAGCTTCCTTCAACGCATTGGAAAAATGCTGGTGGGCACCGGGTGCCATTGAAAGTATTGTTGACGAGATGCTCGTCCTGGTTAAGGACGTACGTCGGACTACTGAGTAGCAAAGCCAAGCCCACACAAAACCCACTGACAGCACAGGCAGACCAGAGGTCGTCCAGGAAAATGTGTACTCTCGTATCAGCATGCCTGAGCTTCTGGTAACGGAAGACGCTGATGAGTACGGTGAAGAAGATGCTGGCTACCTCTCCAAAAGCCGTCAGAAACTTAAGTGTCCTGCAGGTCCAGATATCAAGGTGCGACACAGATCCGAAGACGATGATGTCATAGACGTCCACCACAACGATCTCCTCTAAGTTTGAGAAAGCCAGCCCAAGAAGAAACACTTCAAAGGTCTTCGGCCGGGAATGATGATGAAAGATGGACAGGATGAGAATTATATTACCCGCAACTCCAATGATTGATATTAAGATCATAATAATCAGGATATCAAGAGATAACTCAGTCATTGACACGGTATATGTAGGTTATGCAGTTAAAATGAGTGTTAGTCTGCTTAGCAATGAGAGGATTAGTCACCTTTTCCACACAGCTTTATATCTGAATGAGAGATGTGGTTGAGTGGGTTGATACCACTCAAAACTTTTCTGCATCAGTGACCTCATAACACTTTTGTTGTCATGCCCACATAGATGTCATGAACCCAGATCATTGATTGGCTCACTCTTTTGGGATAGGAAAGGTCTGTAAGCTCTCTAATTTGTACCTCAGAGCATTGAACGAACATCTTTGAACTAACACGGAATTTTCTGCTTAAATCCAACGTGTGACGCTCTTGCTGCCAATAGCAAAACCACTGTGAGCTAGAACTGTAAAGTATTTTTTTAAAGAAATACAATTTCACACACACACACATACACACATACACACACACAAACACACACATTTGAATAATTTATTTACAGCCACATCCCAAAACAGTACAAGATGGATATAAATAGTAAAGATTACAATGTTTTTTCAGAGCCTTCATGATGCAGTAGGGTCCACAAACAGATAAATGAAATATGCAAAACAAACAAATCACCAGGTACCTATTCCAAACACGTACCTAAACATCAGATCATAGAATGTATGGTTTGTAAAAAAAAATAAAAATGATATTACTGTGTCAGTTTATCCAGTTACAGATCAGTTGGAAGCTTTTCCCATTTGGTGCACGAAAGCTACGCATGTTTTTTCTTTGTTGGAACTATCCTTCCAGACATTGAGAACAATTATATGCTAAGTGTTTGAAATGTAAGAATTAAGATAGTATGGCAGTTCATGTGGAGGGGTTCATGGATGAATAGATTGTAATGGAACTTTCTCTTTATATCAACTGGGGGGCCATCTATATTCTATGTCACTATAGTCTAAATAAGAGAGTCTGACTTCTCTATTTTTCATCCATTTAAGTAGCTGGAGTTATGCCTTAAGAGAAATTTCAAATTTTAACAACTTTGTTCATCAATATGAGTTCTAAAAGATATGCGGTCTTCATTCTTGGAGAGAGAGAGAGAAAGGGAGAGGGAGAGAGAGGGAGAGAGAGGGGAGAAAAAGGGAGAGAGGGAGAAAAGATATGGAGGAAAGGGGGGCTTGACCCTCCTCAGACTGTTTGAGGGCAAGGATATATGATCATGCCCTGTCTTGTCTACTAGTTCTTCTCCACAGACTTGTTAGGAGACATATTTCTCTGAGTCCTGATTCAGCTTAATTGTTTGTTTGTTTTGTGTGTTAGTGTGTGGGTGCATGCGTATTCGTGCGTGTGTGCGTGTGTGCGTGTGTGTGTGTGTGTGTGTGCGTATTTGTGAGTTTTTGTGCGTGTGTGTGTGCGCGTGTGTATTTGTGCGTGTGTCCCTGGGTGTGCCTGTGTTTAGGTGTGTATAGTGTAAAGTGTTCATATGAATTAAAGTGATGTATTCCCAGCCATAGCTCAATTGTACCCTCCCCCATTAATCTTTTTGCTCTACATTATGACTCACGAAAGATGTGGGCTGTAAGGGTTAATATGTATCAATGAATTCTGCAGATGCCACCTCTTCATTAAATAGGCAGGGCCCTAAATGCAGCTGCTGGATACTAAAAGTCGGTGACGATAAGCGACAGAAGGAAGTTGTAAAATAAAGGTTAAGCCCTTTCTGTATGTTTTTAGTATGCTGGACTTTTGCCATGGCTTTCTATTGACCTAAAAAGGACAAATAGCCACTTCAATGGCCGTCACATAGACACTAGACTGCAAGAGACGAATCTAAAAGCACACCCAGTATGCTCCATCACCTGCCCAGAACTTCACAGCAAAGGAGAGGATCCGCTGAAAACACACTTTCCCCATTTTTGCTCTCTCCTAACATTTGAAAAGATCTCAACTCCCCCTTAGTGAAATGGGCTATAGCAATGGTATCAATCAAAGTTGATGGTTTGTGCGGCTATTCGGCAGTTATTCCTGATGTCTACCTGTACCTCTTGTCCTCTTTGTTGGTGCCTCTAATATAGATAAAGAGAAGCTGTATTGAATTAAACTTTAGTGTTATAATTGTATGGGCTTGTATAGAGGTCCTTTAGTAAAAAGAAAATTACTTCTTCATGGTTACCACGGTAATATTTGAGGCTTTTTTGTCTATAGACTATCATATATTACGCAACCTTTTTGGACACTTACAATAATAAAGTTACAATAGTAGGTGAGACCAAACAATACCTTTCAAACTTGTTCATACTGCACTGATGTCCCTTTAAAAATAGTCCTGTTGTCCCCATATCCGAGTGATTAGATGGAGGCTGTGTTATGTAAATACACTGTTAATGTAATATTCAGCTGCAATGGACCTTTCAGATAATATTTAGACCTTCTAAAAATCACTTGGCCGATTATTGCTTTGATATACCAGAGCACGGCACCCTCGCAGTTGGGCGACGTGCAATCGTGTTTGTCTAGTGTGTTCTGTGGTGCGCAGAAAGCTTCTTGAATACAGCGAGTGCCATGTAACGGATAACGACGTGCAGGCTATAGGCAATCTCTGGTCAACACTTGGACCAATACTACATTTGATTGCCTCGGAGTGGACGGAATTCAAGCTATAGAAGCAGTTCGAGCAAGGCAATCGCTTTTGTTTCGGATAAACTGGTAAGAGTTGTTCGCTTCTGTCGTCGAGTATGGGGGGTTGCTAGAGTAGAGCAGCGGCAAGACAAGAGGAAGCCAATCTGGATCGGCGACATTGACTTTCGCGAAAGGCTGACGAGAAGCAAAGCTGCTGTCCAAGTGCAGAATTGTAGCTTGCGAGCTATCTCGTTCCTTCAGTTCCGTAGGACAACCGGATAGACCAGGGTCTATACGTAAAAGGTGCACTCTCACGGACATTCTCGTTTACCTATCCTTGCCAATTAAGCGAAGATAGTGGCACAGAGACCTTTTGGTAAGCCTGCGTATCTCTTCCTATTCACCTTGTTTTTTCTCTCTGCCTTGCTTCGGCAAAGTAAAATTGGCCACACAAGCTTAATTTAGAGAAGGCGTTTGCTTGTATTTCTTTCATTTGTAACTAGCTGTTCTTAATTGGTCCGGTAAGTGTGCTTTAGTTATAGTAGGATAAGCATTGGAGGGATGGGCTATATGGTCAGTATTATGATGATAGCCTGGGCTACTACAGAAAGATGTCCCAGGGAGTGGTACTTGCAGTGCCAACAACAGCGTGCGTGTCCGATGGCATATTGTGCTGTGTGGTGTGGTGCCTGGTGGTCATTGAAAAAAAAAGCTCAGGACTCGTGGATGTTGGCAAAGTGAAAATCAAGTAGCAACGCTAGCGATTATATTTCAGTGTGTTGACTGAAGTTTGATCTTATATATCAGCTAACCGTTGTGGTTTACAAAATAGACTCGTGTCCAACTAGGCAGTCCATGTTATGTCTATGTAGCTTATTTGTTTTAGCTAGACTGGGAATAATTTTTCTGTAGGGTGGTTGGGTGATTTAGCAGGAGATGGCTAGCTAACGTAGCCAATTGTGTGAAGTTGCTTATTAGTGAGTTGGGATGATAAAAAACTAAAATGCTTGTGTATTAACTAGCCTACATTGCAAACATGCCTACATGCATGCACGGTCGGATCTATAAAGATGGGAGTCATGAGGGTAGATCTTTAGTGTTACTGCCCTATAGGCTATTGTCATTATGGAATGTTTCTAGAAAACCAACAAATGCTCTCATATATTCGCAGGTAGGCTGTTGTGCGTGTGTGTGCGTGTGCGTGTGTGCTTGAGCGTGTGTTTACCTTATGTGATGATGCCGCCATATATCCCAAGTGGAGGTGCTCCAATGAAACAAATATACACAAGATTGATCATTATAGCAACATCCAGGAAGATAATAATGTAAGGGAAATGCAATGTTGGGATTCACATGCAGCTATAATTGCCTGAGCTATTAGTTCAGCTAACTACACACAAATATTCTGTTCACATTGTCCCACTTCTTCTCTGTGAAGCAGCACATTCAGGATATAGGCTAACCTGGGTGAAATAACATTATAACTGACCAAACATTGGTGTCCTTTCTAATTATTCAAGAAAGCTGTTAACTTGATCTCGATTGTCCAAATTCTTAGGAAATAAAGTTGAACCTGGAACTGAAGTAAACTCAATATTTTTTTTATACAAGAAATATTTTGCTATTAAAAACGCCTGAATAATTTCAGTACAGTGTTGCACATCATATTTCTATATTGTCTGTCATACTATGAACTATTTATTCTTTTATTTATTGGTTGATGTAAGGTACGCTTTTAGGTTACCACGATTAATATAGAGTATTTCAGCTTTACTATTTCTACAGGCAATGGTTTATTGTTTTGTTATACTAAACGTATTATTGTAAATTACGACAAGCATAGCAAGGCTATTATCAATAACCTTTGTCTGAGTGCAGGAGGGGTGTTCCATGTAGTTGACTCATGACTGGCAAGTTAATTAGAGACATTGGCAAACCACGTCCAATGTAATTCAATTGAGAAAGCCCACAGCTATTTGGCTATGAAGAATATGGTGTAATGACATTCCAGCGAGACCATATAGATAGCTCATATGCAGCTATTTATTTTTAAGTTGAGAACATTGGGTGGTTTTGTCATATCAGCAAATGGTGTGTGTGTGTGTGTGTGTGCGTGTGTGTGTGCGTGTGTGTGTGCGTGTGTGTGTGCGTGTGTGCGTGCGTGTGTGCGTGTGTGTGTGTGTGCGTGTGTGTGTGTGTGTTTGAACATGGTAATTGGAGGGATTATTTAGGTGTCCATTCATCCTCTTTCCAGTCTGTGTATGCGTCCTTCAACACTTTCACAACTTTTAGCAAAGCTCTGACCAAACCGAAACAAACTAAATCCCGTTAGCTAGATCTGTGATGTCTCATTTCAGAATATGATACCGAAATGAGTTTCACTTAATTTCCTATTGCTTCAGCCCAAAAGGTCTTCCCTGTTTATATCCAAGAAAAAAAAATCTGGTACACTTTGACACATGCCTTGTTTTATTGTAGTTGAACATTAATCATTAAGGCACTGTAGTTTGGCCAGTATAACTATATATAAAGTCCAGCTCGTATGCTTGACTCCATTTAATTTTAACGATGATTGTAGCACTTTGATATTGCCCTTGCACGCTACAAATAAAATGTGTTATTATTTTCCAAAGTGAATTAAACTGTCAGCACAACTAGCTATACAGCATAATAACACTACAAAAAACTGTATTCAATCTACAGCGTCTTTTGGATAAATGAAGCACTTTACCGAAACAGTCTTGTTTGAGATATTATTCTTGTGACTCATGCTTATGGAACAGTTAACAGAATATAGGCAAAGTTGTTGGGGTCAAGAAACGCTACAAAAATTGCTTAAGCATATTTTTCATAGAATGCCCATATTACTTGAAAACAGCTTTACACATTGTTGTAATGTGTCATTGTAGTTTAGATTAGCGAAATTCAGACAATGGTTATTTGCAGGAGCAGAACAGATGCATGTGCAATCTTATATTGTAATGATGAGTACACATATTTACTAGTATAGATGCTGGAAAATGTATTTCTATAAGGGAGATGAGCAGTGTTTTAAAGTTAGAAAAAGAGATTTTACTTTTTGGAAAGGAGCATTTAGACTTTTGGAAAGATTATCCCAATGATGCATTTTTAGGACTCAGGGTAATTTGCAGGTATCTGTGTTTTCCCTTTCCATCTTCAAGCTATAAGTGAACCTATCACAATCATAATTAAGCATAATAATGTTCTAGTATCCTTTGCCATACCGACCAGTTAGATAACTGGCCAGAGAACAGATAGAGTCGTTGGACCCCTCCCTGGTTGGAGTTGTTTGCAACTCAGAACGTTCCTATCACAAAATTAACAGAACTTAATGGAAACCATTAAGCTGTGCCTATAGATCTTAAGTCATTTAAAAGCACCATCTCAGAATAGAGCTCCCTCTTTCCCCAACGATTTCTTCCCCGGTGTGTGCAGCCAGTGTTGAAACTAACGATATGTTTAACAGGCTGGTGGTTTCTGGATGTGGTTTGGTCACGACAAATGACAGGGTGAGGCTGACGCCGTGGGGGGGCCGAGATAGCCTCCATCGCCCCTGTATCATTTTACTGGCTATCAAGTTAATTGTTGCGACTTAGAAATTGGGCTCCTATCTTAAAAATATGCCGTTAAACTTTTAAAATAACGAACGGTATTTTCTCTATTGGAGTACATGGATGTCAGCGAGGCTTGCCTGTATAGCAATGGGTTCAGATTAAGTTTTCTGCAAATCGGTGGAGCCGAACCAGGAAGAGCACATCGCGCAGCTACCGTCCCCCACTCCCCAGCCCTCCCCAGTAAGCTACGGATCTCTGCCATCATACCAGTTCAGCACTATTTCGACGATTCTCAAGACACGGCGTGTCCGAGAGTGTAAGTTATAACCTCGGAATTATTTCCTTTGTAATGATTTTCGAATGCAGTGTGTGGAAGTTGTGTGTTCCGACCACATATAGAGAAGAGTGCAGAGCCTATTTTCGCTTTGGCGAATCCTCCACCATGCACTAGAATCGATAGCCTGCTAACGTGACATATTCTTCTGGGAGTCGAACTAAATTGTAGTGGAATATCCACCTATTTTATTACTGCGCTCGAACATATTTGTTATGTATATTTAATGTTTGTCTAATTTGATGTCTCTTTTAGTCGTTGTGTGCTTGCGTGTATGTATGTGTGGACGATATGTGTGAGTGTGTGTGTGAGACAGTGTGAGAGTGAGTGTGTGTGTGCTTGTGTGTGTGCTCTGGTCGCTCCAGCTCGTATAGAGTCAGGCTACTTCAGATGACAGGCTACGACAAGCTGGCTTTGGCTACTGTGTCTGCCCGATGTCCTCGAGTGGGCTATTGTACGGACCTTTGACTGATCAAGTCAGATAGTCAATACCGGTGTACCTATTCAATTATTTGAGTTATTCTGGACTGATAAACAAGCCAACGCCTCGTGCTTTAGGAGCCGCCTGTCAGCCAGCTGTGATGGAAAATCTATAATAGCCTACTCCTAAATACCTGAGCCTACCTTTTTATTCTTCCTTTTTCATTTATTTGGCAGGTTTTGACAACTGATCCGACAGCCGAAAGTTTGTTTGCATAAAAAGGTTAAAGCGCTACAGCACTTAAAGGATTTAGAAATTACTTGTTGAAATATGCTGCTTTAAAATAAATAGGTTATGAGACAGGTCTACGTCACATATTGCAATCATAGATTAAGTAGGCTAAAGTTATTGGTTGTATATGTTATCATAATAATTATTTGTCAAACTGTCGACTCAGCCGAGTTTACTTCTGATTCTGTTTATCTGCTGATGTAGGCTACTTGATGCAATTTGTTTGTCGGCCTATTCTCTGTAGCCCACATAGTCAGCAGGCTTTCCATTATTGTAGACGAATTTCGTGTGCCGTCATCAGAAGAGGATTGTTGACCTATTAAAGATTATTGTGTTCCTCCTGTAGCGATACCCATGTTTGTTATGCTTGTGATGCATTCCTCTGACTGGCGCGTGCACGATTGTGGAACATATATTGTGCGTGGAGAGATAGGAAAAGTTGAGAAGCAGCTTAGAACATACAGGTGTGACCTGACTGTGCTAGCACGGTTCTTAACGCTTAAGTCACATGTGGGAAATAATTTGTTTTCATGTTAGCAGTAGCAAAACTGCTTTTGTAATTAGTTTCAACTATGAACTACTCCATCGCCGTCAAAGGGTTCTTGTTTCTGTTAGTTTGTGATTTTGAATGTATCCTTAGGGAACTTTGGAAGTAAGGATTTTAATTAGTCGACACATATTAATTAGAATGTATTCATGGCTGAACATTTTGAAGCATAGGTTATGAAGATAGATTCAATAGTTCTCTCTTTTTAGATACGGTCCTAAGGTCCAAGTATATACAGTATATCTTTTTTTGTGTGTGTGTGAGGACCTTCAGCCTATTATAATAATTTCGTCACACAAAATATTGCCATCTTATTAAATAAACATTGGACTGACTCTGGGGGGCTGGGCAAACCAAGTGTCTGTGGTTTTTACCGATTTGTGTAATAAACCAGTTTTTTGCTCCTTATATGGTTTATTGCCTATCCGTTTAAAAATATAAAAGTTGTGAGCTTAGCCATTATTACTCTATTTGGAATTGGAGCTGTGTGGGGAAGGTACTGTGAATATTCTGCTCCAGCATTGGGGAAATGAAGAAAACTGTTAGGATGTAATCATTATGTATGTGCTCTGCAGGCCCTGTGGGAAAGCATGTGATGACCCACGCCAGGAAGAAAGGTTCCCTTAGCCTGAGCCGCAGCGCCAGGAGGCGGGACAACTGGGGCCCACATGGTGAAACTATGGAAGGGGATTGGTCTGAGCGCTCTCTACGGTTTGGCCGGACCAAGAAGAGAATTGAAACCGGTCAAGGCAGAGGTGGGGTAAAGCAGGTGATTGATAGACGGAAGAGAACTCCAGATCAGAACAGAAAGCTGGACAGGAGGCGGGAAAAAAAACGTGGCAGGAAGTTGTACCCCTTACGAAGAAGGGGTGGGGCGTCAGAGGAGGAGGGGCTTAGTTGCCGTGTCCTGCTCACCCGATTGGAGGAGGATGTCTGCGAGCAGGACAGTGATGGAGGCAAGCAGACAAACAAAGATGCGACTGAGCTGTCTGGCAAAGCCATATCCAGCAAAGTGAAGAGCAAGAGCAAAGACAAGGACAGTGGACAAAGCCAGGCAAAGGTGAAACCAAAAACAAAAGCAAAGGCAAAATCAACTGACCCCTGTCCCAGTCAGTGCAGGGGTCTCCCAGAGCCTCGTAAGCGCAGGCTAGCCTCTCTCAACGCTGAGGCAGTGAACAGTCTACTCCTTGAGAGACCCGGTGACCCCCAGTCGGCAGCTAAACTTGCCAGGAGACAGCAGGATGAGCCCACCAGCGGGGAGGCTTCCCTGGATGCAGACTCAGCCAGGGGTGGGCTGCCTGGAGGTCCTAAGGCTTTACGGGGTGGGCTGCCTGGAGGTCCTAAGGCTTTACAGGGCGGGCTGCCTGGAGGTCCTAAGGCTTTACGGGGCGACGGCAGCAGCAGCTGCTGTAAGGCCTCCACATCTCGTAAGCCTGGACAAGGCCAAAGCGCAAAGCAGGTTAAGAGGGCCAGGGTCGACAGGGATGAAAGAGGTGGGATGAGTCTGGAGAACTTGGATGTGCCTGCCCCCAGACGACTGGCTGGCCTCAACGCTGCTGCCCTGCTCAAGCTTACCAGCACCTCTGCCAGCAGCAAACCCCGCGTCAAGCCCACAGCCTCCTCCGCCGCCACCACCGCCACCACCACCACCACCACAGTGGACTGCAAGGCTGCTTCCACAGACTCCACTCCAAAGCAGCAGCTGCCCAGAGTAAAACTGAAACCCAGGGGCCGCGCTCACAAACACAAGGGGAGGAAGTCTTCTCCCCAGCCAGGCAGCTGCACGGCGTGCAAGAAGGCCGGCTTTGAGCCCAAAGTCGAGTGGGAGACGGGCGGCTGCACCCACCGGCTGACTAAGCCGGGCTACCAGTCTCGTAGCCTGTTAGCGTACCCGCTAAAGCCAGTGAAGGAGGAGCAGGTGGAGGCAGAGCTGAGCCCATTCTACTGCTGCCCCCCGGAGGGTTCCGTGGAGTACTGCCATCGCCTGGCGCTCTTCCTGGGCCAGCAGGCTTACGGCGACCCCAACGACAAGTCCCTCAGCTCGGCTGTGACCCCTGTGAAGCACGAGTGCCTGGTGACCTCGCCATCCCTCACTCACCCCCACCCCCGCACGGCGCTGACCCTTAGTCCCCACCCCTGCCTGTGCACGGCAGACCCCTGCTTCTCCAGCTACTACGTGCACATTGCCCACCCGACACACACTGGAACCCCTGCGGCTACACTAGCCTCGCGACCTCTGAACTTTGCTCCCTCCGCTTTGTGCCCTAATCGGATGACTGGCTCCAAGCTTCTGGGCCCTCCGGTGTCGCATGCCTCAGGACTGGCTCACCCTGCCTTCTGCGGCTCTGTGGGCTCGCCCTGCTTCAGCGAGGCCTGCCGGGTCAGCAGCTATGCCTACAGAGCCATGCCACCTGTCACCAACAGGGGGTGCTCTTTCAGCACCGGCTGCTCCGGATGCGACCACAGCATCAAAACAGGTAAGATGGAGTTTGCTTTATGAGAATAATGTTTTCCAAATTAAAAAAAGAAATGGTAAAAAGCATTTGATTGAAGTTGAGAAAAGTGTTAGATTTTAGATTTTGTTTCTTTTTAAAAATTAAGAAATCAAATGTACATATTTAGAAAGGGCCTTTGCTAACTAGAATAAAATAATGAAGTCCTTACTTCATACTTTATACTTTATATGATGTTATTTGAGATCTCTTGTTTGAAGTTGGCAATAAATTAATTATGTTGGGGACTAAGTAGATTTTTGATGGAATTTTGCTTATTGGCGGATTTAGTGTGTTTAGCCATTGTTTTTCTTGTCTCTGTAGCAGCTGATTGTGTCCCTTCAATGCAAATGAACGGCTTTGGACTGCCGTTGCCTTAGCCTATTAAAGGATACAAACAGCTTTTTTCCCCACTCCTGATCTTAATTTTCTGATTTTAGCTACTACAATACAGCACCATTTCTATTCAACAAAAGGCAGGCTGAATTATTCTACAATTAAATAGGGAATTGTCCTGTGTTTAGTGGAGGGCACAGTTTATGAACTTCCCTCTGTGTCACCTTTGTACACCATACCTGGTCACCTGAGTGCTGATAACCCTGTAGTGTGCACCATAAACAGTTACACCTAATGTGCAAAACAAGACATGCAAAGCCCCACACAACAACAAACCCTCAACAACATGAAAACACAAAATGTCTAAATATCTCCTGCATCTCTGCCTCCTGTCATTCCAGAGGGCTACCCCTCTACCCAGACAGACCACAACCCCTCCCTCCTGGTGCCCCCCACCCTACCCATCACAAGCTGCCCTCTGCCCAGTGCCCCCTCCTCCACCCATGCCAAGCCCAGGCTGTTCACACCCCTGTCGGACCGGGGACGACCCCAGGCCAGGTTGAAGTTGGCCAGGGAGTGCCCCCAGGGCTCCAAGCCCCCCAACAGCTCTCTGTCCGTGGGGCGCACGCGGCTGTCCCAGAAACAGCCGTCGCCCACGCCTAGCCTCAGCTCCGCCAAGCAGAGGAGGGTCAGCTGCAGGAGGGCCACTAACGGCTGGAGGCCCGTGGGAGTGCCCACGGAGAAGGAGGTGTTCATTGCGGTTAGTGGAGTGCCTGTGAGTGTGTGTGTGTGTGTGTGTGTGTGTGAAAGGGCTTGTGGTGGTGCCACGGTATTTGTCCGTTGGGATGGAAACAACACTGTTGTCTGCTGTTGTTAATATAGGAACGTTACCAAAATATGTTCCTCGTTGTTGTATCTCTGCCTGGCGCAGGAGCTTTCTACTCACGTAACCGGTTTTGTAACCCTCCCCTGCTCTCCATCCGCTTCTCTCCATTCTTTATTTTCATTTTCAAAGGGAAGCTGGTGAGCTGATGGCGTTTACACCATGAGGCTCTGTTCGACACAGTGTGCTTTCTGTTTCAATAATGAGTGGTGTTTGTGTTTGTGCGTGCGCGTGTGTGTGTGTGTGTCAGGGGGAGGATGAGACTGCCCTGCGGCGGTGTTATGAAGGAGTGGAGAGAGACGGCGAAGTGATACACGTCAGAGATACTGTGCTGCTGCGATCTGGCCCTAGGAAGAAGTCCCTGCCCTACGTGGCCAAGATATCAGCGCTCTGGGAAGACCCTAAGACAGGTGGGCTAGACCAACTGGATGGATGGATTGATGGATGGATGGATGGAATCTGTTTTCTGACTTTAACTGACTGTGTGTGTGTGTGTGTGTGTGTGTGTGTGTGTGTGTGTGTGTGTGTGTGTGTGTGTGTGTGTGTGTGTGTGTGCGTGTGTGCGCGTGCGTGCGTCTTTGTCTCTCTCCCATCATCCGTCTGTCACCTCAGGAGAGCTGATGATGAGCCTGTTCTGGTACTATCGACCCGAACACACGCAGGGGGGCAGAGATCCCAGCGCACACTGTGAGGTGAGACACGCTGAAGCAGACCAGGACTACCTGAGGGGGAAGTCTAACCACCCAGCCTTTACACCAACTGACCCCTTTAACACCGGATAGGCAGACAAAACCTGTTCTTCTCCTCTCTGCATCAGGAGTTGACGTATGGCCTATCAACAGGAAAATGTATGGCGTAACACTGGCGACGTCAGATCTGTCACGGGGCTTGTAGATGTAAACACGTCGAGCCGCTAGAGACACGCGACGAAGGAGTAGTTCAGTTTCGAAGGCGACACTACAGAAAGCAGGCAGCTTGTTAGTGAAGTGCATTCGGGGTGCGAGTAGCGCCTCCGGGGGGCCGCTGTGTTGTCGGTCGGCTTTCCATTCCCCTCGTGTTTTTCACGGCAAATTTCCCCTCCCGCCGTTTCAGAACGAGATCTTCGCCTCTCGGCATCAGGACGAGAACAGCGTGGCCTGCATCGAAGACAGATGTTACGTCCTCCCGCTAGCGCACTACTGTAGGTAAGGAAGCGCGCGCTCTCTCACACACACACACACACACACACGCACGCGCGCACGCACTGCTTAGCAGGAGTTCCGATCTGAGGGTGAGCGGTCTTTGCGCTTCATTAACACTTGTCGGTGCTGGGGCATGTGGAAACGACTTCTCCTGGTGGGGATTTTGTCGCACGTCAGGGAAACCACAACTGTTGATGAGGAGGATCAGCTTGGACACAAACCCCTTCCTTGGAGGTGACCTGTGAGCAATGTGAATTCTCTCCCTGGTTTCATTCCGCTGTTTGAGATGATTAGGAGATAATGAGTGCCACGCACACACTGACTTCAGACATATGGGAGTGTGTAATGGATTGAATAGGGCCAGTGAGTCATGATGCCTTACGTACGTGAGTGATGTCAGATTTCCTTTTCTTTTCTAGGTTTGCGAATGATTTCGTCACTGTTGTATAAGCAGTGCCTCACCTGCGTGTGTGGGGGTGTGTGTGTGTGTGTGTGTTTGCGTGTGTGTTCGTTCTAGATTTTGTGCCTTGGTGAAGCGGCGTGTGGAGGGCGCCCCCCTAGGCGGTCCTGGCGTGGTGCCCTGCCCCTCGGACTTCTCCCCCCCCGCCCACCGCTGTGTGCCCACCGACATTGACCCCGAGCTGGTGTACCTCTGCCGGCACGTCTACGACCTCCGCTACGGACGCATCCTCAAGAACCTGCAGTAGGGGGCGCCAGAGGAGCCGGCCCCCGACCCGAGAGCAACGCTGCTCTCACACTGGAGCTGAAGAAGTGGGGACCCCCCCCCCCCCGGGGGACCTATTATATGAGTGGGGGGAGGAGGTTGGGTGGTGGGGGTCCTCCAAAACGGTGAAGGGGAGGGCCTTTACGGGACTTACACATTTGAAGGTTGACCCCCCCCTGAAGTGCGTCTGAGGAGGCACTCTCAAAAAGTCACGTGTGAGCCATGGTCGCTGGAGCGTGGAGAAGAGGAGACGCAGGCTGGACGACTGAGTTGGATCGGTCCGCTTCCCCAGCAGTGCGAGGTTTTCCGCAAAGACGGATTGCGGTGCTGTTCGCCGTGATGCCGGGCTGAGACGGCACTGTGCCAGGCCGCTCCAGTGTCAGCAGCCATGTTGACTGTCTAAATACGCAGGGTGTGGGGACAGGTAACGCAAAGTAATCCATCACCTTTCTCTTTCCTGGTCCTTGTCTCAGACACCGCTCTGAGAACAGACATGCCAACACATTCCATTCCGTGGCTTTAACCCCTCACCGTGCGCGTGGGTCTCTCTTTGTGTGTGTGTGTGTGTGTGTGTGTGTGAGCGTGAGCGTGAGCGTGAGCGTGTTTATTAAACTGCATGTGTGATGGGGAGTGTGCGAGAGAACGCGACATATTCATGAAGGATAAAAGTGGGTCTGTGTGTGGAGTCCTCTGGAGGGCTGGCAGGTAATCAAACCACATGAGCAGGTTTAGAGGAAGTCTCTCCTTCCCCTCTCCTGTTGGTGACAGCGCACCGACAGAGCCACCGACAGAGCTCTCTGATCTGATCCTTTTCTGTCTGCCTAAAAACTGCACACCCTACGTGGCTTAGGTTAGGACCTGTGCTTCTAACAGGCATAGTCGGTTTGTTGTTATTTTTTTATTTGAAGCCCTTTCTCTTTCTCTTTCTCTCTCTGGTTTATTTCTTCTTTTGTCCTATTCGTTTTCTTTTTTTTTTTCTTTCTCAAAGATCCCATTTTATTCAAAAAGTTAGAACCGGTTTTCTTCTGCTTCGGCCAATCCAGTGGAGGGGGTTTTGTTGTCAGCGCCCCCCTCCACCGTTCCCTGTGACTTGCCTTATGACTCGCAGGTAGAGCGGCTAATTTTGCCAAGCAGAAATGAAAGCGTTAGAATGGACATTCGGCAGTGCTGTGAAACGGGATCATAGAGAGTGGCGACACACGCAGAGCTCATAGCATTTTAAATGAAGTCTATTATATAATTTCTTCGTTCCACTTTCCTACTTGGATCTTTTTCTTTTTTTTTTAATTAAGAAACTTGCTAGCTATCCCCATGACAACTGCTGGCCTTGCCCACACTCTGAAACTTCCCGCTATGGGAATGTCAGTGCTATCCACTCTAAATCTACACCCTGCCCTTTCCCACTCCTTCACAGCCCCACCCTCCCTCCAAGATAAACCAAAGGATGTCCCCAAGCAGATCTCCCCTCTCATTACTCATTATTTGGCAGTCTCCCCCTTTTTCTCTCTTTCTTTCTTTCTCTCCCTCTCTCCCTCTCTCTCTGTTTCATTCCCCTCTCATTAGATTGCACTAATACATGTTTTAATTACACTCTCTGCGATTGTGTTCTATCATGATTTTTTTTTCTCCAGCTACTAACATTATAATGGGGGACAATACTGTGTATTATCAATGTCTGTGTGCTTAGTAGATAATGGAAACATTATGGCTGTCATGGCAACATTGGCGAGGCATACATTTACATAATTTCACGAGTAGAAGAATTTGCCAGCATATTAGTAGTGTTACCTGAACCTGTCATATCTATCCATGGAATATGCACACTGAGAATCATTTCATTTTGACTTTGGATCTACATTGATACTCATATACAGTGTCTGTCTGCACTGTTAATATGGTCCAGGTTTGAAATGCATCCCAATGTAAAGTGTTACAGAGATTTGGGGTTCTGTAGCAGGGGTGAATCAGTCCTTTTATACGTTGTTAAAATATGGTGGTGGTGTTTTTTCTTCCCCACAAATCATTCAGCATTGCCTTTAAACCTGCAAACAAAAGTGTTTAACTGTCACATTCAGTCGAAATTAGTTGGTGGTGTTGGAATGTGTGTATCTTTTAAAAACAAAAGGAGTTCCTGATTGCTTTCTTACTTGACAAATGTCTTAATGCCAGACTTTTGCGTGATATGTTAAGAAACATTTTAATGCCATCGAAAAGTCCCCTGTTCTAACAGTTTCAATCGCAGCCCGAAAAGATTGCCCATTACAAGTATCCGAGAAATCCCATAATGGAAAACAAATTGACCATTGAGTAATCTATTTCTATTAATGCCCAAATTCTTTAGAGAACTAATATATATTCTTTACCATTTTTCCTTATCGAAAATATTTTATTATGTCAATTTCCTAAGGTGGCATAGGCAATATATTTTTAGAGTTACTATTTTTGAAAAATGAAAGTTGAGGCGGAAAAAAAGTTTTATTTTGTATTTGGTTTTAGATTAGTTTTGGAGTTAAATCACAATACAACAGATATTTGACCAAATAAAGGAAGAAAATTGTTTGGAAGGTGTATGATTGGCTTGTGAGGCAGTCAAACAGAAAACCTTCCTGAGTGGTTTCTATTGAAGTGTACATATCTGACCCTGATCCCACGAAACCCTGGGCACTCTTTAAAACAAGCAAACAGCCAATGCACAGTGTAGTATTTTTGCAAGATCTGTAATAATTATATTTAATGAAAAATAAATATTTAAATGGAGGTTAATTAATACATTATATTTCAATCTAACTTATTCGGGATTTGTGTTTTGAATGAGTCATTTTGCTTAACCTTTTGTGTTCAATGAATAATATTATAATATTACTTTTGATCTGTAATTCATGAGTTTGACATGATACGATTGACTGTGAGTGGACAAAGATGTTAGTAGTTTGTATTTAAGAGATATGACTTTGTATCGGGGTGGAAACCAGGCCAAAGCACATCTTTGTAGACAGGGCAGAAGTTCCCCCTCACACTGACATAGGGTCAGAAAGTGCACGGTTTCTTAACGATTATCTTAAGACATAACAGGGTTTGAGGCTGGTCTGGTCTCTAGCGCCGTAACAAGATAGACAGCCTCTCTTCCTCTCCTACCAACCTGGCTGACCTTAGGTTTGACGTCCGGGGGCTCGCCATGGCAACGGGGTCACCTGAGCCTTCATTGATCTGTGCTATCAAGGGGAGAGACATTCTAGACCTGATAACAGAGTAGGACGGTTTGCCCTCTTGACTCTAGGGAGAAGACGTCCTCAGGGAGTGATCCGGAACCAGCTTACTCATACCCCGCTTGGAGACTTTTAATTATATATGGGGGAACTTCACTCTGTCCCTAGATCAAGATGTAGAGGCCAAGGTGACATCTAGCAGTCTTGGTTTTTCACTGATATACTGTATATATATCATGTGACTTAGGTTAGCATTTATTGGAGTCATACCATTATGAAGTTTACCTGTTAGTTCAACTGATGGTTATCAAACTATGAACGTTCCAACAGACCAGACAGATCAGTTGAGCGTTTCTGCTTTCCTCCCTGATGTGCATTTACAGTTCTAGGCCCCTAGAGGGGGTTGCCATGTCAGGGATCTTATGTTGGCAGAAACTGTTTCATGGCAATGGCTCTCTCTCAAGGTGTTCCTTCCCTTGTTTCCTTTCGTGTTGCCACTGAGAGGTCTCATAAATAATCTATTGCGAAAGGGGAACTATTGGGTGAGTTATGGGGATATTGTTGGGATTATGCTCTCAGTGGTTGGCCTGAACCAAAGATCTCACTTGATTTTCCTGTTATTTATCTCTTTATTTTTTTATCGCTTGGCATGAACAGATTTGTAGCCTGTAATGTAATGATAAGTAAGCAACAAGCTTTGGTCAGGCCAGCCTTATTGAGCTGACAGTGTCTGTGTATGTAGGGTTTCCACGGTGACAAAGGTCAAGCTCTTTTTTTGTGTGTGCTCTCTGACCTCAAATGATGCTAGCCAGGAAGTGGCTTCTCTCCCGTGAATCAAAACAAAGCAACCAACCACCCAATGCTAAAATTCCGCTTTTTCTGTTCCGTACTTACGCTTAATGTTGACATATATTTTGGTATATTTGGACAATTGGGGCATATGAAAAGTACATATTTTTGGAGTAGAGAAATTATCTGTGTATATGATTATTGTCACTTTGTCATGCTCTCTCAAAATTTGTTGGATTTGTCTGTTTTTTGGGGGGAGGAGGGGGGAGGGGCGTGAAAACTATAACATCCCTGCTGATTTAATGTTCCCTTGGAAGAATATTTATAAAGTTTAAGTCATTTGTGAAAGAATCTGTTTCATGTTTTTTATTCACCCTTCTACTTCAACAATGGTAAAAGTAGTGTCATCTTGACGTGTCATATGATAATATATCAGGACAAGGTTTTCAGAAACTTTTTTTTATGTTGCCATCCCTTTCATCCCAAAACAAATTTCATATTTGAGTTGATATTTTACTCTTTAGTTACGGGAGGGCTATCTTTTATAAGCTATGCTTTCTGCCCTCCCGCTTCAACAAATTTGTGTGCTCTTGTATCTACTTTGTTTACAACAATATTGAGTTAGTTAGAATAAACAAAACAAACAAAAATAAAAAATATATATATATTGAAGTGGCACCTGATGTCCACAGGGATTCAGTAGTGAGCCCTCGCGCAACCCACAGAGCTTTAGGTTTGTCCACACCTTACACTCCAGATTTCTTGAAAAGAAAAGATCTTTCTCTATACTTACAAGCCAGAAGCATTGAATGCTGGCTGTTTTTCACACATCCCCCCCCCCCCTCCCCGCCCCCGTCCTTCACTTGCCGTTTCCATTCTTTTCTCTCCTCCATTTCTGTCCACTCTGCTAACCTACAAAGGTCCTTCTTCCTAGTTTTCTGTCAGGTTTGACATCCCTGTTAGATGTGCTTGAATAAGCCAGAGGCGCTACCTTGCATCAGCAGGATTTTCCTGGCCTGTGCAGTTACGCTGAGGTCCCTGGGTTCGACCGTTGATCAGGGGCTCGGGCAAATAACCTGGAAACCTAGAGGCCATCCCAACAGACTCACCTAAGATTCACACTGTCTGAAGGTCCTAACTAGCACAATGACTCTAATCCTAGCATATAGGATAGTTATATGATATGATAGCAAACATGATATTTAGATGTTACATTATTATTATTATTATTATTATTATTATTATGATTATTATTTATGATTATGATTATGATTATGATTATTATTATTATTATTATTATACAGCTATTTGAATGTTTTCATTCCACATAAGTGTTTAGTTCAAAGCTGTGTTGGCACCTCCATTATCAGAACAGCAAGCACAGGCAGAACACAGGGATGGCGTCTGCCTTGGAAACCAATCTAGTGAGTGCCAAATAGACAAAAAAAAAAACGCTTACTCTGGAGCCTCTGACTCAATACTGGAAGAGCCCCTTTCGGTCTGCGGCTGTTGTCTCCCCCCCATGGTCTAATTATCATCTCCCAGCTTACTGTCCCTTTGATTACTGTAATTAATCAAGTTTTGCCTCCTAATCTCTGGCTCTCGTCAGCCTTATAGGGGGCCTGGGCTGGACCCACACCGGATGGCTGGCAATCTGATGCAAGGACTTAAGTGTGTGTGTGTGTGTGTGTGTGTGTGTGTGTGTGTGGGGGGGGGGGGGGTAGTGTGTGTGTGTGTGTGTGTGTGTGTGTGTGTGTGTGTGTGTGTGTGTGTGTGTGTGTGTGTGTGTGTGTGTGTGTGTGCACGCTTTGCAAACATCAGCAGTCGAGTAGTTACAGCCCTATGTGGTTTGGTTGGGAGGAGGAGGAGTGGCTGTTTTCTCAGTGCATAGTTAAGTGATTGGGTCTCCCTGCTTTGCCTCCCTGAGGTAGCGGGGGGGGGGGGTATTTTGACCCCCCCCCCCCCCACCCAGGAAGCTATTTCCAGGGCCCGTCACAGGAGAGCTGCAGGTCACCTAGCAGCAACCACCAAGATCCCACACACAACAGAAAAACGCAAACACGTCTGCTACATAAACGCCATTCGGCTGTTCTCTACTTTTTACCTCCCCCCCCCCCTTCTCTTACAGAGTCTTGTCCTTAGCGAACAAGGGCTTGAGATGGCTTACCGGGCCCTTAATCTGTCCTTAGTGACATCACCGTTATCTGCTCGCCTACCAACCCTCCTCTCCTCTATGGCTGGGGGGGGGGAGGGGGATAGGGAGGGGGGGGGGAGGGGGATAGGGAGGGGGGGGGGGGGATAGGGAGGGGGGGGGGATAGGGAGCGGGAGGAAGTTGACGGTTCCATTAGCGTGAGTCACTCATCTCCCTGACAGAGTCGGGAAGAGTTTTTAGTTGTCGGACTTTCGTGGGAATCCCGGGGAGAAAAAAAACCCACTCAGGAACGCGGAGCGATTGGGGCCATGGCGGAGAGCGATGCTCACATGGAGGAGCTGGTGGACCAGGGACTGGGCATGGAGGAGACGGCCCACAGCCTGCAGCTCCAACCTGGACACCTCGGGCAGACCTACCACAGCGACGCCCTGCTGGCATCCGACACAGACTTCATGAGAGGTCAGTGTGGAGGTGGGGATTGGGACGGGCTGCGATGGCTTCCTGTGTGTTTAGTTGGTGGAGGTGTACATTTTCTTTTTTTTTTATTACTTCCTAACTCAGTAGGCAGAATAAGGATGTTTCAGTGGATTGCTGGTACCTGTTTCTGCTCTGAAACCCTACGTTAGACATTTTCTCACTCCCCCCATGAGACGTATACACCTGCACATTTGGAAACGGGCTTATATAGTCCACATTTAAACTTTAGGCTTTCATTTTAAATTGTGGACTTTTGATGATAATCTAAGGTAAATGTGAAAGGGGATCAGATAGTAACACAAGAAAGAGATTACTTGGCTCAACCCCAGGAAGGAGTTCTGCCTGATTATCTCACTGGTCTAATGTGAAAATGTCTAATTTGTAGGCCTACAAATACACAAGTGATCCAAATCATACAAATCTTTTGGGGTAAGCATTCTGAAGATTTTTTATAGTAATTCTGCTGTACTGAAATAGAAAATGTCTGAAGAGCATTAGGCTGTTTTGGAATGACTCTTCGGTCTGGTGATCTAAGAAAAGCTCTTGGGTCTCATAAGGATGTGGTATCGATGGGTTTCCTGCCTTGTGTAGAATTGTCTCTGGGCGCGTTGATGTGTATGTGCATGTCAGCACGCAGAAGTGGGCAAAATTAATAGATAGCCACCCCAAACACACAATCTCACATACACACACACTCACTATCTGTGAGGAGAGAAAACAATATTGACACACTATACGTTGTTGTCATGTTAAAAACATATTTATCTGGTTTGTGTATTTAAAAATAGCCGGGGTGTGTTTGTGTTTACATATGCGTGGAGGCGGTCCAGGGAGCTTGGGTTTTGTATAGTTGGGTTAGAGCAGAGATTGAGCTTTGGGCTGCTAATTCCCTTTTACAGCGCTGGGATTAAGGGCTATTCTAATCCCAATCCCATATGGAGTTGGTGGAGGTGGCACGAGGCTGAAGTCAAAGCCAGACTGATAAAACAGAGAGTCACAAAGACACGGGTTCACAACCCCAAACACAGGACCGGACCCCAGTGCTGTCTGCAAGTATGGAACTGGACCTGGTCAATTCCCGAGATTCTGATTATAATTTGTATTATTATTCTTTTTATTTTTTTAAGTATTTTGTCATTCCTAATATTTTATTCCTTGCTTTGTATGCCTGCTTGGCTTTCGTAAAGCACTTTGAATTGCCTACAGTGCATTTAGTTGTCTACGAGAGGTACTCTTTTAATTCCATTCCATGTAATTGTCATGAGCTTAATTTATGTCGTAACGACTCTTAAGGTGTACACGTGGGGGTTTGTGCTGTTGGAAATCCTCCATGACAACATTGTGCCATGGCACCTTACATGCACATGCCACCTACTTGTCGGCCATCTTAAAAGCCCCCCAGCTTTATACAGTAGGTGGCCATGTTCAAAGCCCCCCAGCTTTATACAGTAGGTGGCCATGTTCAAAGCCCCCCAACTTTATACAGTAGGTGGCCATGTTCAAAGCCCCCCAGCTTTATACAGTAGGTGGCCATTATCAAAACCCCCCAGTGCTTTATACAGTAGGTGGCCATTATCAAAACCCCCCAGTGCTTTATACAGTAGGTGGCCATTATCAAAACCCCCCAGTGCTTTATACAGTAGGTGGCCATTATCAAAACCCCCCAGTGCTTTATACAGTAGGTAACCATGTTCAAATCACTGCCAAGCTGCTTACAGGGTAAAACAATACAAAGGCACAATATTGTCACCTGAGAAGGGCATCACATCCATTTGTTCTCTCCTTCTTTCTCTTTCGTCCATCTTTGGAATATTCCGTCCATCCCTCTCTCCCCGCCGACATGGGGCTTATCCGTGATGGGGGTGGGGTCGCCCGTGCCAAAGAGGCTCAGTCTGAGGGATTAGCATTGTACTTGAGACCCGCTATGAACCACACACACACAAACACACACACACACACACACACACACACACACACACACACACACACACACACACACACACACACACACACACACACACACACACACCAACCTTATTTAGGCCGAATCGGAAAGGAAATCACTGCTGGGATTTTTAAGCATCATCAAACGCCAACCCCCCATCCTTACACAGACACAAACAAAACCTCAGGGCAGAGCTTAAAGCACCGACACAAACCTCACCCTGTCCCATGTCACCGGGCCATCACTGGGAGAAGAGGAAAGGATTAAGAAGGGGGGGTAAAGGGACAGAGACGTTATCGAGATACCCTCCGACAAGACCGCGTCTTTGTCCTGGATAAAGGGAGGCGGGGAAGCTGGAGCCAGCGGGGCCACGCTCTGTGTCTGGGGCTCCTTTCGTGGCTTGACTGCCAGCCGGCGCTGACGCAACTGGAGCGGGCGGAGATGAGATCTTGGCGGACGTCCACCGGTGGAGGAGACATGTCCGTCGTCAAGACGCCGGGATCTCCGGCCCGCCAGAGGGGAGCCGCAGGAGGAGAGAGGAGCGTGGCGTGGTGCAAATGTATGGAGAGGAAGAGGAGCAGGGCCGGAGAGGTGGAGGAAGGACCGTCTAGCGTTCAGAGCCGGTCGGGCCACTCCTCACCCCTCAGGGTCCGCAACGGTGTTCAAAACCCTGCCCCTGGTAAAAAAAAAAAAAAAAGGCGACGACCAGTACTAGAGCCGTTGAATCCCAGGATATATGTGTGTGTGTGTGTGTGTGTGGGATGTGTTTGTTTGACTGGTTTAACTGGAGCGTTTAAACTGGAGGGTTTGTTTTGCTTGCGTTTAACTGGGGCTGTTTGTGTTGTGTGTCATCTGGTTGAGCAGCTGTTGGCTGACCTCATTTAGTCAGCCTGCAGAATCTCCGTCTCCTATTATTGAATACGATGCAACAGCGTGGTTACCCGTTCGGATACACCTCGGGAAAAGTCGAGACTTATAAAGGAGTTTAGCAGTGGGTGGTCGTTTTGCTGGCCAGAGGTCCGACAACGTTAATGTCACAGTGTACATAGCATGACAAGCACTCTGTGTTTTGATCTTTTGAGCAACAAGGTCTCGAATTGATTTTAGCGCCTCCTGGTTTTTGCCATCTTGTCTGGTGTCTGGCTGTTCACTCTCTGATGTAGACACATTTCTTAATTCGGTTGATAAGGTGGAGACATGCAACATATTCCATGAAGACGGATAGCCTATAGCTTTTCATAACCCAGTGCTCTGTGGCGTTCCCTCCCAGACGACCGCAGCTCTGCAGCCAGCGGCATGGACGTAGCCGACCGGCTCACCTACCTGGAGCAGAAGATGCAGATGCAGGAGGACGAGATCCAGCTGCTCAAGATGGCCCTGGCTGACGTGCTCAAGAGGCTGAACATCTCCGAGGAGCACCAGACCGGCAGGAAAGCACCCGGGGTCAAAGGTGAACGATGCTCTAACATAGTTATCTAATGTGAATGTGTGTAGCACACGTTGTGTTTTAGATACTGGAGCGATTCCAGTGCCACATACAAGATGTTGCTTAGTTTGGTTTAGAAACACACACACACACACAGAGTACATTAACCTCTTTGTTCTCTGCCTGTTCTTACAGCCAGGCCAGTGTCCCTGGCCTTGCCTTCCAGACCACCCATGGTGAACCTCAGTGCTGCCGCGCTCAAGAAGAGCACAACACTGCCCTCTACCATCACAGCCAAGAACTTCATCTCATCACCCACCCTCTCCAAGAGGTACCGTTTGTGGCTCAGTTGAGCGTTACCATGGTCCCTTCACGCACGCTTTTGTCGTTAAAATACATTTGAAACGACACCACACGTTACATACCGTACACTCCAATCAACGCATGTCTTGTGTCTTCTTAAGGGGGGTGGAATCCAACCTTCCCCATTCACAAAACGAAAACTGTGATCGAAGCTCACCACGTTAATTGTGCCCCTTACATCCCCACTGAAAATATCGCCCTTTTTTTTGTCCTTCCAGTCTTTGCCGTCTGTGGCTCGCCGAACAGAAACACCCCCTCTAATTGAGACTCGCCACAGGCGGTCGTCGTTTCTTTTTCTGCGTTTCTGGAGCAGCCGTTAGCTTTGAATGGGTCCACTCAAACATGTCGTTTCATGTGGTGGCCACGCGGAGTCGGTACTCTCCTCCGTGGGGACTTGACACGGAGAGCGCGCCAGGCTCGGGGCGTAGAGAAGCCATTACGCGGGGAGAGGTAAATGTCCTATTACTTACTGGCTCTCATCAGCGTCAGGGTGCCATCTGAGACTCGTCTTCGTTATGAATGGCGGTGGTTAGCGGCGGCGTCCTGATCTGATTGTCTCCAGTGTGGGGGGGGGGGGTCCTCCCTCGCTCTCAATCCTCTCCAGTGTGTGGGGGGGGGGGGGGTCCTCCCTCGCGCTCAATCCTCTCCGTTTCAATCAAACTCCTTCCTGAAATTCCCTCGCTGTTTCTGTATCTCTCTCTCTCTGCCTGTTTATTTGATATGCCCTCTATTTCCCCAACCCTCCCCCACACCTCCACACCCCACCTCCCCCCAACCCTCCCTTCGCCACCACACCCCACCCCACCCCACCCCACCTCCCCCTGCCCCAACACCCTAAACCCCACCCCACCACACCTCCCCCCTCCCCACCCCACCCCACTAAACCCCTCCCCGCCCAACTCTCCCACTCTCGCTCTGCCCACCCTATCCTGCCTTCTTGGTTGTCTGTCCTTGCACTTACAACCCCTATTCCCCTTCCCCTCTCGCTCTGTCTTCCTCCCTCCACAGTGCTGTGAGGAGCCCAGCAGGCAGTGCGAAGGACAGTCCGTGTGGCTCCAGGACTACCAAGGCCCGGCCCCCTTCTGGAGCCTCCTCCTGCAGTAAGAAGGCCAGTGACAGGTGTGGCTCAGTACTTTACGCACCAGAGGGCCAGTGTGCGCTGACTGCTCCCTGCATTTGCCCTTTACTTCCAGGCTATACATATCTGCTAGATTATATACCTGAGGTCTGCGTGTCCGTTGACTTAAAGTGCGTCGTGGTGCACAGCTGTACTTGATATTTACTTGATACTTTGATTGTGGCGTTTGCAACAAGGATAACTGGTTGTTTACTGTCTATGGGCACCTTTACCTTTTAAGAACTATAGATTTAGCTGGAAAATGTCTCTCTGTTTTTTCTCTCTCCACCCCCCTCCTTTGTTTTTTACAGCAGCAGCAAAGACAAAGATTCTGCAGTAAGTGTAGGTAAGAGGAGGTTCTAGTTGACTTAGCTGCAGTTTACTCTAACTGCCAGCAGGGGGCAGCGCTAGGCTTCATTAGAAGCTCTGGGGAGTCATGTGGCAAAGTGAACGGACTGGGAAACAGCTGCGGCGCACTTTGCTGGTACTGCTGTAACATGATAGACATAATCGATATGGATCCAGCATGATTATTCGTTTTCTGGCAAGGTCTCCCATGTCAAACTAACCTCCAGCTGTCTCTGTCTGTTTTTCAACCAGGCACCAGGCGTGTGACTCACTGCAAAGGTAGGCATCGGTCCTGTCAGGTTCACAACTGCACACTTTACTTTTTGACCTAACCCAACCGGTCCCAATGTTGATACAACCAATGCCAGTGCTATGGCTACCGTCACCACACCAGAGCACATCGTTTAAGAGTTGTTTTCCTCCATTTCCTCCATGCCTCACCGTGACTTCTGTCTTCCCCCTCATGTCTGCCCCTTCTTTCTTTTTGTACCTCACCCTTTCTTTCTGCCCTCACCACTCACTCTGTCCTTTAACTTCACTCCATACCCAACAAAACACCCCCCAACACTTGCTGTGCAACCCCCCCCCCCCCGCCCCTCTCTCTCTCTCTTTCATTTTCGTATCCATCTCCCCTTCCCCTCCTTCACCTCTTCACTTAGTGACTATGCAGATCTATCTGAGCCCCCTCGCAAGAAGGACTGGATCTTCTGAGGCGACCCAATCGGCTCCATCAGTGTCCAACACACCGCCGCCCGGCTCCCCCACCAGCTCACCGCCAAAAGGGGGCGCCAAACCAGACACACGGAAAAGGGCCCCCAACTTTCACCTCCCTCTCCAGAAGACCTCCGTCCAGAGCACCAACACATCTCTGGACATGAGTAAAACCTCTGGTTACAAGAGCCCCCTGAAGTCACCCAGCCAGTACTTCCAGATTTGTTATTGACGCGTAGTCTATAGGATGGTGTAGTGAAGTAGGAGGCAGTAGAGGTCGGACCGGCCCAAAATATAGGATAAGGGCTCCTGTCCTATACGTCTAAAGAGACCGGGTCAAGATACAGGAGAATGTGTGTGAATTCTCCCTTAAACCTGTTGCTACATCAAACAATCAGCTTGGCAGCTATCTCCATTTTCAAGGAAGTGTGTGAAAGAAACTCTTCATTCAAACTGAAAGCTGTGTTGTTTAGGGATGTTTGTTTTAGATGATTTGAAGAGACATGGTGTTCTTAGGCACTGTGTCGCGGATACGATGATGATTGTAGTTATAGTTCTTCCATCAACCTGTACTGTATTTAAATGTATTTCAACTGGATGACTGAATTAGATTTTCCCTTCTTTGCTTCCCGTGCTTTTGCGGTCTCCATTTTGTTGTCCTCTGGGTCAGTCGGCTGTCCAGCCGGTATGTACCATCTTACTATGAGGTAGCCTACAGGCTCACACTGTTTTCTATCTTTCCGTGTGTCTTTTTCAGTTTCCCGTGAGTGGCTGTGTGTTGTTCACTGTGACAGCTGCTGTCGGTCAGCCAATAAACAAATCCCAACTGAGCTCAGTCTACCAGCCCGCGTCTCCTTTCTCTACTTAGTGTCTGAAACAGCTCTGTTCTTCCAGCCACAGACCCACAATCACACAACGTGTTGGATACTCACGATCATTGGCAGAGCCCTCTAGTGGACACTGACTTGGTTACATGAAGAGTTTTTATTCCCTATAGATTTTGTAATTAAAGCAGCAGCCCACAGCCTCCCCCAAAATTCTATCTTAACACGACGGCAAACAAGTTTAAAGAAATTAAACAAACTGCACTGGGTATACCCTAAATGTTTTTATTTCCCAACAGATCTGTACATGAACATGACCTGACATACAATCATAGAAAACCTTTTTCTCTTTTCTCATTGAGGACAAGCAGGCCATCTGCTGGAGAGAGGTTATCCCTGTCACAGGTTTATAAAAACACCAGGGAGACATACAGTATTTGTGAAGCCTCTTTCTAAGACACAAGTAAGATTTTGTAATGGGTGCCATTTTAGATTCAGCATGAACTTTACAATTATAAACATATCTATGTTATATCTATGTTATATCTATGTTATGGTTATGGTTGAAAACCTTTTAGCAGCGTGGCAATTAAAAAAAGCCAGATTTCTTTTCCTCCAGCCCATGTGTTCCTATTAAATAGTTTAGAGAGATTTGTCCCTCATTATTTTAGTAGTCACTTGGATATTGCCAGTAAGGTAAGGGGGAATTTCTGTTCTGGGCCCTGAATTAATAAAAGCTCAAGCATCCATATTGATGACAAAGCTCTGTCAACCTGCACACATGGAATCCCATATAGTGCCACCTGTTTCATATCGGCCTTTCTCATCCTGGGTTGGCTTATTGCCTATGTAATTTATTAATTCAGTTTCTATACAAACCAATGAAACATAAAAACAGGCTTTTTTGTTTATTTTTCAGAGTCTCAAGATAATCATTCCAACCCATGACCGGCCTAACGGCAATAACAATAACAGCCTCGGATGGGATAAATAGGTTAGATCTAGACTTCTAACTCCCTTCTAGAGATTTGAATGAATGAGGCCATATGTCGTTCACTTGAAGAAGGACATCTGGTTAGTAGACCTACACCTGATAAAATGGGGGCCGCTAGTCCACCCTGTGGTGGGTGTCAGGTGCAACAGATAAATCTTTCATCGTGGCCTACAGCCCCATAGGAAGTATACATAAAAACGTATTATAATTATAAACTTTATTTGTACAGTACTTTTCAGAACAAAGTAAAAAAAAAAAAGCCCTTCAAAGTAGTACCTTTATATCTACAAGCGTAGGCCTACTTATTCGTCAATTATTCTATCACAAGTTTAATATTGCTAGGCATATGCCCACTGGACTTGTTCGTCTATTTCAAAGTTTTTCGGAAACGTTTTTAAATTGATTAGTTTGTTTTAGTGGGGGAAAGTCTCAGCTACTGTGGTGGAAGAGGGAGGGGTGAGCGTTCTTTTCAAATAAACGCAGTAGCCGCAGCAGCGTTGAGAGGGCGCTACCGGGCTACAAAACCACCGTGACTCAGTGCTGAATATTTTACCATACTGCTCCCTCTCTGGACCCCCTCCCTCTCTCGCGTCCACACTCCCAGTGGTGGAGGAAGGAAAAGATGGCACCTCAGCCGCTGTCAGACACTCTACCCGGTATCCCGTCCTCTAGACAGCGGTGTGAAGCGCTCTGAAATGGATCCTGGAAAACCTACAGAAGCCCGAGAGAGATTGGAGAACGATTCGGTTTACTAATACAAAAAAAAAAACTGGCATTCGTTTTTAGCGTTTTTCCCCACCCTGTCGCCTTCTCAGCATCTGCCCATCACCCGGCAGCCTTCGCTGGCAACATCGCCGTATTATTATAGCATAGCATAACATCAAAAGCATTATAGGTTTTTCCAAACGCCTATAGTTTTCAGTTAATTGTTCTGAAAGATAAACAAAAAGACTGCTTATAGAAGTCTTCATTTATTGCTCCCCACAGTGGAAAACAAAGGAGAAGAGGATGAGGTAAGCAAAAGCATGGATTTGCTTCTTTTATAATTTTTTTCTTTCATTCGCCTTGCGCTTCATTAATGCACATTGAATGGTACACAGGCTGCAGCGCCGTTGGGATATGATTCTAGGACGCGTTATTATTGGATTTTAAAGGATGTAACGGGGATAAGCCTAAAATATCCAATTAATGTTAATACGTTTAATGTGGCAGATGAAACACTTAAAACAATTGTGGTGCAAAAACGATGGCGTTTTAAAAGCTAAAACACCCTCTCAACTGACCGGCATGTCTACCTGTACGTGGGGCCTGTGAGGTGGGGCGGCATTGTACACAAGCTTAAATCAATAAGCTTTACAGGAAAACGCGATCCAGTGATCTCTTACATGGCATGCTCCTAAAAAATAAACAAATATGTGAAATTGCATATTACATATATCCAGGGAGAAAGGCATCTATAGAATACTCCAGCACGCACGCGTTTTCTCTGGCTTCTGCGATCGGTCTGTGATGTGTCAAAGAGGGAGTGGTCTGCAGAGAAAAAGAGATGTTGTCATAGAAACGAGACTACACGTGTGGCATGTGTAAAGCGGTTATAAACTCAGCTACAACGGTACGAAGCAAAGTGAAAGAGAATACTTGCCCAGTTGGCAATGTGAAAATATTGAGCCATGCATGATTTGTTTATACCTCCGATATTATTAAACACACACGCACACACGCACACACGCACGCGCGCGCACACACACACACACACACACACACACACACACACACACACACACACACACACACACACACACACACACACATCGTGTTTCATTCATTTCCTGATGCCACCAATTAACAGAACTGTTTCCCCAGCCTTTCACAGATTTGGCCTATCAGCAGTTTTGCTGTCTAGTCTTTTTACCCTATTAGCTGAGGTGTTACTGGTAGAAAGAGCCTGGCAGCCTATCAGCTGAAGAGTTACTGTAGCACAGTGTGAAAGAGGACCAGCCCTTGGCACAGGCCTGCTAGAGGCAGGAGAAACCCCAGGTTGAGGAAAATTGTTCTTGGCAGTGCTACAGGAGTGTGTGTGTGTGTGTGTGTGTGTGTGTGTGTGTGTGTGTGTCTGCATGTGTCAAGCACAGCATATCTCAAGGTTACGGTGGGAGTGTGCCAAGTGTGACCATAAGACAGCCTGCCCTGCACCCTCTCTCTCTCTCTCTCTCTCTCTCTCTCTCTCTCTCTCTCTCTCTCTCTCTCCATGTAAAGTTCCAAAGGTCATCTTCACTCACCACCGGTCTATTAAAAGGCCGGTAACACGTCCTCCCACAGCCATCCACATTTGATGTATCCCCTCTTTCCTCTGCAATAAACCTTCTCTCCATTGTCCACCTTGTTTTGTGACAGCACGCATTGCCATTTGAAACTTATGTTGGTTTGTGGTTATCACCTGGGTAAATGAGGTCTGTTTAAGCCCGGCTCTAACTGATGGATGACGCTGATGTGATGTGTCTGGCAGCAACAGTCCCACACACACACACACACACACACACACACACACACACACACACACACACACCTGGTACTGTACTACAGCAGAGGGGCTGAGGATCCAGCAGCCACGCGTTACTTTGTTCTACGACTGCACTGTAGGTGGCAACATTGACTGTGACTGGGTCCCACTGATGCCTTCACACGCTTTCCTTGAGTTATGAGCATGTCTATAGGGCAGGCTATGTATTTGTATGTGGGGTCGTGTTCATAGATCTCAGCCAGAACACATTAACAACAGGTCAGACGTACATCGGTCAAGGACAGACGGAGGCCATTGTTTTCTTAAACAATGTTGTGTGGAAGAGTTAGAGCTATGCTTTGTTCCAACGAGGGATTATTGTCATCAGTAATGAATGTGTTGACGGTCGTTGTTTGCACTTCATTTACAGAGATTTAGCCCCAAAAGTTAAGATGGATATTACTTCACAAGTAATTCTGAATGGAAGACTACTGTGTGTGCGTTTTAAAGGCAAGTCTCGGACTGTGACCCCAAGAGAAGTGCTTCTATTCTGGGATTAGGATTGATCTAGGAGCCTTTTGCATCTCCTGGAGAGGGGGGGGGTCTCACTTTAGAAGGTCTGAAAACCTGACTGTGTCTCTACTTTTGAACGTGGAGGGAAATGGACATTATCTGACACATTCTCTCTCTCTCTCTCTCTCTCTCTCTGTCTCTCTCTCTCTCTCTCTCTCCCTCTCTCTCTCTCTTCTCTCTCTCTCTCTCTCTTCTCTCTCTCTCTCTCTCTCTCACTCTCTCTCTCTTTCTCTCTCTCTCTCTCTCTCTCTCTCTCTCTCTTTCTCTCTCTCAGATGATAATTAATATCTGCTTGTAGAAGCCAGATAGGCCTCTTTTGTTCTGCTAAGCTCCTGTTGTGACTCTCAGTTAAACCCTCTTAATGAGGATCCGCCAAACCAACGAGTAGTAATGAGGAGAGAAGTGACACTACACCATTGATCACGTGCTCTCCGCACCATTGCACTACGATTTGCACTTCCCATCCCTCACGGCGCCTAACAGGCTAAGTAACAATTGGAAATGACATGACATTTATAATCATTCAGTTAACGTCAAATTATGCTGCGACCGCGTATCCTGTGATTATGAAGTCGGTTGACAGAAAATAATAATCATCCAATGTCCTTGTTTCTTGTTGCTACGTGACCACGGCACCGACAACCGGCACGGAGTCCCTTGTATTTGCATGCATGTCACTAGTCAACGGCACGCCCCAAACAACCTAGCACTGGATTGACTGGCGGTCGCCCCTCCAGGCGTTGTGGCGACTCTGGCGAGAATCCATAATAACCTACATATGGGCGATGCTCTATAGCTCTAGTCTAACGACTTCCACCAACACCACCTCCGCTTAAGCGAAATCTGAAACGTTAAGCATTTGAAAGCACGGACGCTATTGATCGCGGTATGAATGATGTATGGTGTGTATTGACGGAAGCGGTTGGTGATGTGTCCGTGTGTGTGACCCACATGTGCCTAGAAGTGCATTGCATTGTGCTGAATTATAGCGGAGCTACGCGTGAAGCCGGATACAGAGACAGCAGATTAGACCGGTGACTGGCTGGTGGCTATACTGCGAGCTCAGCGTGGATCTTGACATCGTTTACTATACGCATGATGTTATCGGGTATGGGAGTAATAGAGAAAAAACAACACTCATAAACCCTGCTATTTTTCATCCTTTTATCAATCAATTCATTTGAATTGGTAGGGAATCAATAATCTGAGTAGACTGGATATGTCAGTGCACATACCCATTGTGCACCTTGAACCTTCCAGCCCTTTGTAACTCAAACCCAGACTAGGGGGAACCCCACCCTTGCCCCTGCCCACTTTGTTTCTGCACTTGTGTGTGTGTGTGTGTGTGTGTGTGTGTGTGTGTGTGTGTAGCTTTATAGTCCCACTTGAATGCCCTCCTGTTTAAAGGGATCCACGAGGGAGCACGGGAGCATGTCGTAACAGTGTTGGTTATGGGCTTTAGAGAGAGCAAGCAGTGACATATTGCATTGTGACCATAATACACTCAGTAATACTACAACAAAGCTAGTGCCATGATGCCGTAATGCATGTGGATATGTTTAGGTCAAGTATTTTTTACATTCATGTATGAGTTCACACTGCTCTAGCACAGTGCCTTATTCTACATTATGACACAGGATATTCTGAGTGACAACACAGCGCCTAGTAATGACTCATACGGAGGCAGGGCCCAGTCAGCCGTCATAAGCTACTGTTTGTGTGTGTGACTGTCTGTGTGTGTGTGTATAGGTGGCAGGTAACGTAAAAAAAAATGTTGGGTAAAATTTGTTTTGCTGATATAAATTATATTTGTCAAATATTAGCCAGTATTCGCGTCGGTCTATACTTTTACTGTGTTGCATTAGCTGAGTGTGCGTCAGCCTATAGTTTGCGGTCAGTGCAACTATTTGTTGTTATGAACATAATAATGTTGTATCGTATCAAATATTAGCCTTCCCAAACCTCAGCCTCACCTCGCCGCCTGTGTGTGTGTGTGTGTGTGTGTGTGTGTGTGTGTGTGTTGTCTTTCTGATCCACGGGGACAAGAAGGAGAAGTAATGGAGTCTTTGTGAATGAGAAGGATCGTAGACTCCCCCTCTGTCCCTCCCCCCTCATAGCCCCTCATGCCAGCTCCCTGTGGTGTGCGGGGTAATTAAAAAAGATCAGCTCATGTGAGTCAGTCACACGGAGCCTGTGTGCAAGCTAGTCAGATTGTGTGTGTGCGTGTGTCTGTGTCTGTGTGTGTGTGTGTGTGTGTGTGTGTGTGTGTGTGTGTGTGTGTGTGTGTGTGTGTGTGTGTGTGTGTGTGTGTGTGTGTGTGTGTGTGTGTGTGTGTGTGTGTGCGCGCATGCTCCTGCCGCCGTGATTCAATCCCTTGGGAGGATGAGTTAGTGTGATTTAGTCAAGAGGACAGGGAACGCCACAGCTCTGCAGCTTCCTCGAACGTCTCTCTCCTGGAACGTCAGGGAGAGAGAAACAAGAAAGACCACACACCTCCTCATCCCCCGGCCCTGTGTCCCTGTCTTTCTTCCCACCGTCCTCCTCCGTTGTCGCGGTTAGAATCCAACTCTCTCCTCCTCTCCTCGCCTGGTCTCTGGGTTCCCTGGGTGGGGTGGCCGTGTCAGTGGGGGCCATGGACACCCTGGAGGACCATCCATGGTTACCGTCCCGTCCAGGCCCCCGTCCCCCCAGGACTGGAACGTTATGAGTGGCTTTGGGTGTGTAACCCGATAGCCCTATGTAGTGGGCCACATACAGGGAGCCACAGCAGAGGACAGCGGGTGGCCGGATCAGGTTTAGACGTCGTAGCTTTGGACTTTTACTCTGAAAAAAAAAGGCTGTGCTCCAGAACGACAAACAGTACGTTGAGGGTTTGTTTGTGGCTTGCTGGGATGTTTGAAATGTTTAGCTGGTGAGTGTGTTTCCACTGAGTGTGTGTGTCCACTGTGAGTGTGTGTGCCCACTGTGAGTGTGTGTGCCCGCTGTGAGTGTGTGTGCCCGCTGTGAGTGTGTGTGTCCACTGTGAGTGTGTGTGCCCGCTGTGAGTGTGTGTGCCCGCTTTGTGCTTATTTAGTGTCTGTTTGTTTTTGAGGCCGTTTGATCGACCACCTCAACAAGTCCCGTCTCTGGTTGTGACTCAACGATAAATGTTTCCATCTGTACACACACGTGCACAGGCATGCACCCGTAGTCAGTTTTCAAAAGCATAGTCTAGCTCCCAGCCTTTAACCAAGCCAAGGTGATGAGACGCAGAAAATGACATGAAGAACCTCCCTCTGCGGAACCTACTTGTACCGCCCACACACTACAAAGGGAGCTGATTGGAGTTATCACAGTTAAGATGGTTAGGTGATTGGCGGCTGCAGCTGTCGATCTCGACCAATACCAGGCCTCACCGGTCTCTGACCTTGGTGGGCGCTGTTAAACCTTACAACAAATCAGCTTAAAGACAGCTGCCAGCACACAAACACACACATGCCCCCCCCCCCCCACACACACACACACACGCACACACGCACACACGCACACATACACACACACACACATGCCTGCTCTATCCCTCTGTTAGATACTATTTGTTTCTACACTTTCGTACAAAATCCAATCTTATATATTTTTTTCTCCAGAGCTTTTACATCACTGTCTTCATGTCTCCCTGCTCCTCAAGTCCTCCCCCCCCCCTCCAACATACCCTCTGCTCCCTCTGGTCTTTGTCCTCCTCTCTCTCTGCTCCCTCTGGTCTTTGTCCTCCTCTCTCTCTGCTCCCTCTGGTCTTTCACCTCCTCTCTCTGCTCCCTCTTATACTCCTGATCCTTTGTTTTCTCTGTTCCTCCTCCTCGCTGTGTGTCAAGCGGGAAGGACACCCCTCCTGCAGTTGCATGCTAATGGCCTGTTACAGTAGCACTCGCCTGGATGCTCTGACACACACACACACACACACACAGAAATGTTACCATCTTTACAAAATGAGGTGTGTAGCTTTAAGGATTAGAATGCAATCTGCAGCTAGGCTCTAACCTGAAAGAGAGAGAGAGAGAGAGAGAGAGAGACATAGAGGTGGGGGAAGGGTGCACACTGTAACCGGTGGCCGGGTCTCCTTTCCCTCTTCCTGCTATCGCTTTCTCTCTCTCTCTCTCTCTCTCTCTCTCTCTCTCTCTCGCTCTCTCTCTCTCTCTCTCTCTCTCTCTCTCTTTCTCCCTCCCTCACCAGATTTTGTGTGTGTCTACAGTACATATATGTATATGTCTTAACCTCCCTTCCTCTTAGGCTTTCCCCCCCATCCCCCCATTCCTGGCGCCTACCTCTTTCTACCTGCCCTTCCTCCACCTGTTTTTTACACTAGTTAATTGTTTCTGTTTATCTCTCTTTTTCTTTTTTTTTAAATCCTTCTGTGCCACATCTGTGTGCTTATGGGCCTATCTGCCAAATGACTGTTTTTCTTCTTCATCCCTTAATCTTCTGCCCCTGTGTCCGCTCTCTCCGCCTTGCCAGTCGGTACACAGAGACTAAACTAAACCTCCCACATGGAGGCAAGATTGGTTGTTAATGGACACACACACACACACACACACACACACACAGACACGTAAAGACATACACACACACACACTAATGTGTGTACACTTAAACATAGCCCCTCTGGAAGATTGGATCAGACAAATTACTTAAGAACTGACGACCTCACAGTCAGATAAATTAAAGAGGTCATTGTGTCAGTGGACACACATCACTAGCCTCGGGTTGTAAACAACATGCTGTCTTCTACACAGGTGACAGAGAGAGAGGGAGACAGGGAGGGAGAGAGACAGGGAGGGAGAGAGAGAAAGAGAGAGAGAGAGAGAGGGAGAGAGAGAGAGAGAGAGAGAGAGAGAGAGAGAGAGAGAGAGAAGGAGAGAGAGAGAAGGAGAGAAACAAAGAGAAATGAAGAGAGAGTCCAATGACCTGCCCAAAAAGAAGTAGTAGTAAATGTTATCAGTGAAAAGACATGTTCTCACTGTTATTAACATGGTTTAATAGAACAGTCTTTATGCAATACTTTCTTTCATTAGGTCGGCTTTTATGGAGTCTGTCCCCTGATTTAATATGAGCTGCTTCCTTCTGAAGCGAGAACACAGTAGAAGGCTTAGGCTGTGTGTGTGTGTGTGTGTGTGTGTGTGTGTGCGTGCGTGCGTGCGTGCGTGCGTGCGTGCGTGCATGTGTGTGTGTTTGTGTGTGTGTATGTCTCTGTCTATGTGTGTGTGTGTGTGTGTGTGTGTGTGTGTGTGTCTGCGTCCAAAGGGAGTCGTTTTGTGAGGGCGAGCGCTGTGTTTTATTGACCTCAGAGTGCAGCAGCCTCCAGCAGCCTCCAGCAGCCTGTCCTCGCTCTGCTCCTCTCTGGCTCACAGCTCTCACTGGACTTTGTTATGAATATTATCTCACTGGACTTTGTTATTAATATTATCTCACTGGACTAGCTTTATATCCAAGATGGAAGCAACGAAAGGTGCCCCTGTGCTCTTTGGAAACGGCCGCGTTCCGAACCCAATGAAACGTGTGAGTGGCGCACGGTTATGAAAACGATGGTGCCTTCTGCGCTCAGAGACCAGACACCCTCACGTTGTCACGGCGAATTCCGTGTCAAAACTGCACGTGAAACAAACACGCAGGGGGGGAAAATCCACCGCGATGATTTAAGGTTGGGATGTTCCGTCAGGCCAGGGCAGACGTGTGTGTGTAAGTCTTCATATGAGGGGGATGTGTGTGGGCTGTGTACTACTAGGAAGCCCTTCACAGTTGGAGAGTTCCCTGGAATAGGGCGGGGGGCGGGTTGGGATTTACTGCTGCTCGGTCCGCAGTCGGTCAGCGGGAGCAGATTAGTATCATGACCCTTCCAGTAATATTCCATATAATCTCAGCCTGGCCTGCTCTCCACATTCATATCCATCTGGAATATGAAGATGTACATATTTCTAGACGCACTCCTAGAGCCTTAGGGAGGGGGGGGAGGGTGGGGGGGGGGGGGGGGGGGATTTACTGCTGCTCGGTCCGCGGTCGGTCAGCGGGAGCAGATTAGTATCATGACCCTTCCAGTAATATTCCATATAATCTCAGCCTGGCCTGGCCTGCTCTCCACATTCATATCCATCTGGAATATGAAGATGTTCATATTTCTAGAAGCACTCCTAGAGCCTTAGCGTGTTGCTCGTATGTTATTCTGACGAGCATGGCGTGACACTGGCTCCTCATGTATGCGTAACCAGGACAAGGATCACAGGGACGGCGCAGGGCTTTTCAATGCAGCTTTCCTCAGCTCTTTCAGCTGGGACCCTGCTCTACCAGAGCGGTCGGGGCTTTAAGATGCAGGGTGAGGAGGTGTGTTTCAACAACCCAGTCCGCAAATATCACAGTTCAGATATGCTTATTACAATGAGGAATGTGTTGCTTTATCTCCCCAGCCACCTGTGTAGAAAATGTAGCCATGCGTAGCCACTACAAGCTGTCATATCCAGTCTGTGTGTGTGTGTGCATGTGTTTGTGTGTGTGCGTGTGCGTGTGCGTGTGCGTGTGTGTGTGTGTGTGTGAGGAAGCCTTGGCTCCGCCCCAGCCGGGCATGCCACCTCGAATCAGAAATGAGAAAGACGGGAGCCATCGGATGAATTAGCGGTCGACGCTCCTCCTCTCCTCCTTTCCCCTCCTCCCTCTCTCTGCGCTTACGCATCCCCTTCTCGGCCAATCCGCCCGCTCGCCGAGGAAAAAGGGGCGGGGGGGGGGGGGGGCAGCACAGCCTCCAGGGCCCATCGCTCATGTCACAGCTGGGAGGGGAGGAGGAAAAGAAGGGGGAGAGGGAGGAGAGGGGGTATAGGAGGGGGAGGTGGTAATTCAATGAGACACACAGAGGAGAGGCAGTGTGGGGGCAACGCCTTACAGCACCAGCAAACGCTCTCTCTCTTTCTCTCTCTCTCGTTCTCTCTCTCTTTCCCTCTCTCTATATCTGCCCTTTTCTCTCTCATCTCATCTCCCATTCAGCTCTCTCCGAGCACTACTGAACACTGCCCTCACGTTTTATTCTCCCCCTCTTTACAGCTCACACCTTTTCCCCCTATTTCTTTTTTCTGTTTGTTATCTGTTCTCTGTAAAAGGACGCACTTGTGACAAAGAAAAAAGGATTTTTTTTTACAGTGCTATTTCATTTTTATTGAAGCAGCTATAATTGGATTTCTCTTTGTGCTGTGCCTTCTGCTGTTTCGTCGCCACTGATTGTGCAGCGTGCACCCAGTGAGGAAATAGGTTAGTGTGCCTGTTTGGAGTCCAGCAGTAGTGGTGATCAAGGGTTTGCGTGTGGTGTGAAGCAAGGGGAGAGGAAAAGGAGGAGAAGGAGGAGGAGGAGGAAACCAAGGGGGACGACTGGCTGTCGCGCTCCTGCCCTGTGAGCGGTGCACCTCCACACCGTCACGTTCACGCAGAGCAGAGCCTCCGGGATGCCATCGCTGAACTCTGACCTCTGCCGCTAACGAAGGCGTCCGCGGGACCGGACGGGAACGACAGCGAGAAGACAGGACAAAAAGACTGATCGAACGGAAAGCAGAGAAGCGACAGAAGTCAGGGGGGGGGGGTAAAAAAAGAGACAGAGGAGAAAGAAAGGGAATCGATTTGTCCGCTTGTGGAGCAGGGTTCCCCTGAGTGACAGCAGCGGCAGCATGGACATCAACCTGCAGTCTCACCGCTTCTACTTCCCCCAGATCTACTGCGCCGAAGCTGTGGCCATAGGACCGGGCCCGGTGCCAGGTGCGGTGCCAGGCCAGGGACCCCTCCCGGGCCCACCGCCCCAGCACGTCACCGAGTTCAAAGCCAGGTAGGTTCTCCGGCTCTGGACGCAGGGCGCGCTGGGCAGGTTCAGTACGGCAGTTCTGACTGTACTCCGGAGTCTGTTTTGAAGTCACCGCGCGGCGTTGCTCTCTTTGCCCGTGGTAAACGCTGAACCGTTCGCAGGGGGAGCAAAAAGATGACACTTAGCATGAATCATAGAATGCCTTACATAATGCAAGACGACGCTCCCTGCATGGCTGCCACATCGGCTCCCACAGTACACAGATCCCCCTGTGACCGCTGCCTCCCGTGGAGGGCTTGTCCATGCAGGGGGATGGGCCCGGCATGCTAATGTGGCTAGCTGGGTGTCCGCCACACTCCCGGGCGAGGACGAGGGGAAGAGAGGGAGAGGGCATGGGCAGCCTGTGAAGGAGCTCTGCCAAGTTTTGGGGCAGCGAGGCCGACAGCGGCGCGGTGAGCCCGGCTCGTCGCCAAAGCCCACGGCTTCCCTCGCTCGTTTCGGACTGGCCGTCTTTTGTTCTCTCCGCCTTCCCCCCTCTCTCTCTCTCTCTCTCTCTCTCTCTCTCTCTCTCTCTCTCTCTCTCTCTCTCTCTCTCTCTCTCTCTCTCTCTCTCTCTCTCTCTCTCTCTCCCTCTCTTCCTTTCCTCTTTTTTTCCCCTCCTTCTTCTTTCTCCCCCTCCACTCCTCCGCCGCTCCCCTCCTCTCTCAAACGCTCCCAGAGTGCTCCAGAGTGGCCGTGGCGCGGGCCGTCGCCATGGTTGCGGAGCCCTGCTTGAGCAGTGCGAGGCGTCCGCCGTGGTCTTCTTTGTCTGTGCCGGGCTTTTGAAAGCAGCTGTTGCGCTCGCCCCCTCAGTGGTTCCGCCGCGGCTTTTCCGAGGCGTGTGATGTCATGTCGGGGGGGGGGGGGGGGGGGGGGAGGTCTCCCGGCTACCGCTGCTCCCACCCCTTCTTTGCTACATCAATCCCTCCGTCTATCCATCCGCCCCCACATCCATCCATCCATCCATCCATCCATCCATCCAACCTGCCCATTCATTCTCTGCCATGGTTCGATGGTAATCTGGAGTGTGATACATGCCCCGAGTCCTCCTCTATCCACTCTGATCAGTGCAGCTTTAACGGACTCAGAGAGTCGCTCTGTGCTAAGCAGCTTTCAGCCCGGGCCCGAGCCAGACGCTGCCATAGGAGCAGCACCAGTAGTAGTGGCAGTCGTGCTGGTCGGGGTTTTACCCGGACAGGACTTTCGGGCCAAGGCCAGCCAGCGCGTCACTGGCAGGGGCTTGGACACAGTCCACCGCCGCCGCTGCCCAGGAGCTCGGCGGGTTTAGTCCAGGGGCGCACGACGCACAGCAGGAGGGGAGAGAGGGAAGGTCCCAGGCTGGGGCGAACGGGACCAGCTCTCCAAACATTAGCCCCGTAATGGGTGTCCTGTTGCCCTAGCGTGCGTGGGATGCCATGGCCGATGGGGATAACCCGACTCCCCCACTGTTGGGTCCGGGGAATCTGTGTCATGGATTTTTTTTCTCTGACGTTCCCCTCTGCACTTTTCGGGCCAGAGGACGAGCAAGGGGCCGTCTTTGTTGGGGTGCGCTTTGAGTGGGCTTTCTAGGGGCGGTTCCTCCCTGGGAACTGTTGGAACCGCGTAGACGGAGTTGGAGAGTCACAGTCTCACGCGTTCCACGCTGTGGCTCACCCCTCTCTCTGTCACCCACCGACCGACAACACACGCCTGTCTGGTGGGAGGACGGACAAGGCGAAATCATCCTCGACACATTGACCTCCGCTGTGCTTTCGCAAATCAATTCGGGCCCTGAAGCAGTGTTGATGTTTTATCCGAGGCAAACTTATGTAATAGATGGTGGCTAACTAAACCGCTTTCCTCTTTTGGCTGGCCACACACGCACACACGCACACACACACACACACACACACACACATAGTTTTAGTCTCATATTATCAATGGATTGCTCATGCTTCTTCCCCTTCCTCGATTGCTGTACTGTGTGTGT
>CM030185.1:16278770-16281270 GCA_017639675.1 Aplochiton taeniatus | reverse complement strand
TGACAGGAGGAGAAACCGTGCCTCTGCATTGGTTGGGTTACAACCGAAGCCTGCGTCGTCGATAGGCTCGGGGACAGAGTTTAGCCAGGGCGGTTTAGCAGGCATTCTGGCTGTCGGGGGGTTTACCCATCTCTGAATGGACAAAAAGGGACAATATCAATTCTAAATCCACCTTCTCCTCACTACAACTCGGTTATTTTACACCCGGCCGCCCACTCCACGATTAGCTGGGAGAAGCCCTTTTTTTTTATTTAAATTTTGTTTGATCTGTTTGGGGTTTCTCAGAGCGAGGCTTTGGGGTGGGGGTAATCTGACCTAGGCTAGGTGGTGTGGTGCAGGGTCAGGGGGGCCGTGGGGTCAGTCCAGCGGAGGGATAACCAACGGCCACCCGCACCGCAGTCTGTGCACAGCAGGAGCCCAGCCAAGGTGTCACTAGACATTAGACACCCAGTGTGCTGAGGCACATGACCGTGCTTGTTCCCACTAAACAGAGCTGGCAACACTGGCATTTTATAGCAGCCTGTTGGTGTGCGTTTGACTTCATGAACCGAAGGACTGTTTATGCCTGTAGCTGTTACATATGAAGATAAATGGACATCGTTTTTGAATTCCTGGACGGTACATTGTCCAAAACTAAATCCTCCGTCTCCAGCAGGGGTTTGCTTTAAATGATTCCCTCTATTATAATGGCAGTGAGACAAACCACGCTGGCCAAAAGAGGTTTTTCGTCTGTCAGGGGCCACTGAGTTTCTCAACTCACTTAGGGCCCCAGGTAAAGCCCTTGATCGTCCTCCGGCACGATCTCCCCCTGGAACGGAGTCCTCCTTTTCTTCCTCCTCCTCCTCCTCAGTCACTCAGCGTACTCCTCCATTCAGGAAGCCGTTAACTACTTCATGTACTCTGTACGGGGAGCAGTAAAAAGGAGAGCTCCCTTTCCTCCATTCCGCTAACATGCTCTCAGCTGGAATGAAACCATACATTTTGTGTGCTCTTATGATTCCCGGCTCTTTCTGAACACTGTTCAGCTGTCCCTGAGATGAGACGGCTTAAGGACTGGGAGAAGAAGCCGGGAGGTGAAGCCAACAGCGAGGCCGGAGAGGAGAGAACATTACGGGGGAAGAAGATATTGTAGTCTGGTGTGACTTTCTGTAACGGAGAAGCTGTGGTTAGAACTCCTATTGTATGGTGCGCACACACACACACACACACACACACACGCACACACACACACACACACACACACCCAACCTTAAACTGACTGTCGCACTGAAAGCTATTAGATGAGGGAAAGACAGCGGCGCTCGACGAGTGTCTTGCCTGGTTACGGCTGGCTCGGTAATTAAAGTGCAGACTGTCTGTGGGCTCGTGGCTTCCACGGCTTTTTATTTCTGTCACCGTGCTCATTCATCTTTTCTCCTCAGCCATATTTTCTAGGCCAAGCGAGCGTTCCACTCCAGTTGTCATGCCAACAGATTAGCGTGCTCTTGCGTGGTCTCGGCAGCCTGCAAGCGGCGGCGTCTAGGAGGGTACACGCGTGCGTGTGTGTTTGTTGTGTAAGTTCGCTCATGTTCTTTCATGGTCCATCCAATCGGCAGGGTCTCCAGGCTCTGACTCTGTTCCAGTTTCTGCACACACACACACACACACACACACACACACACACACACACACACACACACACACACACACACACACACACACACACACACACACACACACACACACACTCGAAGGTTAGCGTACCGTTGCACGTTGCATGATCTGCACAGCCCAGTTGACATCAGTGTCTTAAGGCTCCAGCTCAGGTTTGTGGTACACACTGTCAGATACACTCACAAGCATGTACACACACCACCAACACACATACTTAGAGTGGAGACAAAATCTCTCCTTCTGCCGGCACACCTAAATCCACTCCGGATGAAAACTACCCAGTGCCACTCACACACAATCTCATTCAGACTTCGGGCCAAAGTCCCATTTTTAAACATAGATACACACTCATGCACATGCGCATGCACATGCGCATGCACACGCATACTGCAAAGAATCCGACTTACTTACTGGAAGTAAGGTGGCCACATAGACAGCCCGTCTCCAGGCTCCAATGCTTAACTGTCAGGCAGCCACGAAGGCTTAGAGAGTGGGCACAACTTGCAAGTCACCTTGCAGCACAAATGGTTTAGCAGGGGAACCCCACCACGACAGGCAACCTGATCATCTTTCATAACTTCTGTTTGCATCACAGCTCTTGAGGTGTTTCTTTGCCTGACTCTCATGCTTGAAGCACTGACTTCTATCTTCTCTCTCTCTCTCTCTCTCTCTCTCTCTCTCTCTCTCTCTCTCTCTCTCTCTCTCTCTCTCTCTCTCTCTCTCTCTCTCTCTCTCTCTCTCTCTCTCTCTCTCTCGGTCTCTTTCTCTCTCTCTGCCTTTCACTCTCTCTCTTTCATTCTCTGTGGATTCCTCCCCTCTGTCCTCACTCCCCCTCTCCTACGCCTTC
>CM030185.1:16138770-16268770 GCA_017639675.1 Aplochiton taeniatus | reverse complement strand
AGCATGCCTATCCCCTGGAGATGACATCATATCAGGTCAGGCTGACAAGCTGACTGAACACACGGTCACTCACCTCAGAGCGCTGGGGCGGTTTGTTGTCGCTAACGTGTTAGCAGCCTCTGTTCTCCCCCGTGACCTCAGATTCACCCCCTACACAAACCCTTTCATCGACCCCCCACCCCCACCCCCACCCTGGAGAAGGAGAGAATCGACGGTTGTGGAGACGGGGGGGGGGGGGGGGGGGGGCAGGAGAGAGCGAGCGTCTCGGCCTGCTGTGTCTTTTCTCCTCCACAAGGAGGAGCCGTAAAGTCTCCGCCTGCAGCCCCGCTATGCATCTCTTAATTAAAACGAGTCGTTGAGAAGTGCTCCCCTGGGCCCCGTGCTAGAGAGCAGAGTTTTTCATCTGCTTAATAACACGGAGAGCGACAGAGAGAGAGAGAGAGAGAGAGAGAGAGAGAGAGAGAGAGAGAGAGAGAGAGAGAGAGACGGGGAGAAAGAGAGTGACAGAGAAAGAGAGAGAGAAAAAAGGGGGAGAGAGAGAGAGAGAGAGAGTGAGAGAGTGAGCGGCGAATAAAGAGGGGCTCCAGTGACAGTGGCATGCGAGCAGCCCAGCACACACACACACACACACACACACACACACACACACACACACACACACACACACACACACACACACACACACACCCTGGGACCGAGTGTCATTGACGGCAGACACAGCGGAACACACGGACGCCCACACACTACACAAATACCAGACGTCAAATGAGCCTCCCTCTCTTTGTGTTTGTGAAGCAGATGCCTTATTGTCAAGGGGTTAGGGGGATCCCCCCCCCCCCCCCTCCACCACCACCACCACCACCACAGGGATTTCAGCAGGGCTCACACAAATAAACAAGCAGACAGCACACACCAACAAGGGTTTGGCTTGCACACCACGCACACCCTGAGCGATCTACACTCTATTTCAAAGAACAGAGGGAAATATGTTTTCTTAAACGCATATCTCCACACCCCAACCAAACAGTGGTTGAAGACACGGTTGCCTAAATTCCACGCTGATCAACAGAGCAGCTGTCAAGCGAAACTGGCAGCTCTATCCGCCGTTGCATGCCTCGGCCTTTTCTCTCAGCTGTACGGAACAATCAGCATTAGCGCTCCCTCTGGTGGTGTGGAGGTTTATTGCGGTGCGGACACGTCAGTGAAGGCAGCCTGGAGGAAGATGGAGGAGCTAGTTAAACATTAACCAGAGTATGCACGCTTCCCTGCTGCTGTCGGGAAGTGTTGGTTACAGGACCGATGATACCTGAGATCTGGGGAGAGGGAGGGGGCGAGGGGCGGGGGGGGGGGGGGGGGGGGGGGGCAGGGGGTGAGGGAGACAGGTGAATGAGGGGGAGAGGGAGGATATGGAGGAGAAAGAGAAGGAGGAGGAGGAGAAAGGGTACCCCAGGAAGAGCTATGGTCGGAAAAGAGTGGCTCTGTCAGTGCTTCTGCCTCTGCTATCGTCGCTTCTTCCTCTTCACCATGTCCTGTAGGTACTAGCCCTATTTTATAGATATATGTGTGTGTGTGTGTGTTTTCTGGGTTGTCTTGTGTGTGAAAGAGAGAGGTGTAAAGGTGTGTGTGTGTGTGTGTGTGTGTGTGTGTGTCTGTGTGTGTGTCTGTGGGTGTGTGCGTGCGTGTGCGTGTGCGTGTGTGCACGTCAAAAGAGCCATGGGTGTCTCTGTGCATGTTAAAGTGTGCCTTATTGTCTTTGTACTGGCTTTGTCTCTTCGTAGCCCTGTAGATTTGTGGTAATCATGCTACCGGATTGGCCAGGCCCCACCTGTAGAGAGGCTTTCTATGAGAAGCATCCAATGCTTTTGTTTGTGTTGGTTTTGTCAGTGTAATAGTGTTGTTCTTACATGTAGAGGTCTTTAGAGATAGTCACCTCTATTGATATGGCTGTATTTTCTGGTCCATTCTTATTGCGAACATGTCACTATGACAATAAACATCTCGTCTTCTCTGTTACTTGAGAGGTCACAGGCGCCATAAACAAAAAATAGTTGTAAGCTCGACTGAAAAATACAAACAGGAGAACTATTTTGCCAGACTACATTTCACTGCGCATATTCGCATAATCTTTATGTTTGCTGGCCTTTTTTGCCTGCATCTTATCCATAAACACAGTGTGTGTGTGTTTGTGAGTGTGTATTGTCTGGTGTATTTGGTGTATGCTAACCAGTAAATAAAAGATGAGGCAGTAGTAGGGTGGCCATGTCCAAACCAGGGGACCATGAGTCGCGTCCCCTTTGTTGTCCCGTGTTATTATGGGACTCTGTAACACAACCGGCAGTCGCCATCTCTACTCACCGGTTGCCATGGTGTCAGGGAGGTGTGAACCCCAGAGGACATGGTGTGAACCCCAGAGAACCCTGGTGGTGACTAATGGTATTACTGGCTGTCTGAGCACTGCCGCCCAGCAGGGCGAGTACATAGCAGACGAAAGAGAATATGCAGGGGAACCAAAGGGCCAAACAGCTGGCTTCCATGGCAACCTCAGTCTATTCCGTTTCTTTGGACTTCCCCTTAGGACAGTAATGAAGCACGGGCAAATATAGCAGGAATGTTTTCCCTGTGTAGTCTCCTCTCTCTTTGACGCTATGTTGGCTTGTCTGGACCTCTGGCCCTTGATAATGTTGTGCTACACAGAAACCACTGAGTTCCATCCCAGAACCATCCCCGTTCCCCACCGCTGGCTCTGTGACCTGTGACCCCGGCATCGTGTTCCTGCTGTCACTCTCTGCCACCGCAGCAACCCTCTCCCCATTTCCTGCGCTTCCAATTAAAGCCCGCCTGTTTGCCGACCACAGCACAATGTGCACAGCTGGGCTCCCAGACTGAGGCTGACTCAAAGCGGTTAGCTAGCTTACTCTACTGCAAGCCAAGGGTGTAGCGAATGCCTGTTGTAACAACGAGCAGCTGGACTTGTGTGTGTGTGTGTGTGTGTGTGTGTGTGTGTGTGTGTGTGTGTGTGTGTGTGAGTGACATCACGGCTACCTGTCACAACGGGGAGTTGAGCGAAGGTTTGAGTGATCACGCCTCACCCACCCTTGTCTGGGGCGTTTGATACAAGATACAGGGTGACACCGTGACACGGTGCACGTGTGTTTGAGTCTGTGACTCCTCATTAGGTTTTATTTATAGTCATTGCATTTACCTAGGGGATAAATTATACATGTGCACCTGAATGAGTCATCTGTGTTGGATCTTATATCCTGCTGGTTGCCTCAAGGGGAATAACTCAATAGATTCCATAGAGACAGACAGAAACAGATCAGATGAAACTATCAAGTTGTGTAATCAAAAATACGAGACCCAATGGGGGAATCTTTTTTAATTGAAGGAATGCACAAACTGTGAAAGTGGGAAAATATTAAGATCTTAATTCTCTCTCTCTCTCTCTCTCTCTCTCTCTCTCTCTCTCTCTCTCTCTCTCTCTCTCTCTCTCTCTCCTTTTTCAAACCCTTCCCCTGTAGGCCCGGCCGTTCAGCGCCAAGCCCAGAATGGACCAACCACAGATGAGATGGAGGCACAGAGAGCCAGGTAAACGATCTCAACTGCGACCGAACATTGAAGATGAATGGCACAGACTGAATGAACGCTGGATATTGTTCCCAATGCGATGGCAAGGATTATCCAGAATGTTATCTCTCTCTCTCTCTCTCTCTCTCTCTCTCTCTCTCTCTCTCTCTCTCTCTCTCTCTCTCTCTCTCTCTCTCTCTCTCTCTCACTCTCTCTCTCTCTCTCTCTCTTTCTCTCCCTCCCAACCACTCTGTCCATCTCTTTCTTTCTGTCTAATCTAAAAACACAGAGGAAGTACTTCTTTTTGCTAAATCATGGTGCTGGCTGGAGGATTCATTTCTCTACCAGCTTGGTGCACGAGGTATAATATGAACAGGGCCTTCTCTTATCTCCCCTACCCTAAGGACTTACACCACGAGGCCTTTGTAGCCCAAGTTAACATGAAGGGGTTGTGGACGCATGATCTGCGTCCCCCTTACGTCTGTGAAAACATGAGTGCTCGTGTGTATGTGTTTGAGCATGTGCCCATGTGCTTACATGTGTGTGGGTGTGTTTGCGCTTGATTTCTTGTGTGCGTGTTTGTGTGTGTTGTTTGTGTGTGTGTGTGTGTGTGTGTGTGTGTGTGTGTGTGTGTCTGTGTGTCTGTGTGTCTGTGTGCTTACAGCTCTCCCCGGTGGTAGTAGGGCCTTACTGCTCTGCAGCTCAGAGCTGGGATGCTGTCTGACTCAGGGCCTGCTGGGTCAGCACATCTCCTCTTCAACACGCAGCTGGAAAATTCCACTTCCTCTACAGGACCGAGGGCTGTCTCTGTTGCTCTCCGCCCAACATTTTGACACACGCTTTTCACATCAGAGAGGGAGAAAGAGGTGGGGGGTGGGGGTGGGGGGGGTTATTAACAATGGGAGGGAAATACATGAGTATCACATGGGTCCTGACAGACAGCTACCTGAAACACATTGGCTTGTTTTTGAAGCCCTCGTCTGGCAGCAGCCATCCTGGTGCGATGAAACAGGACAAGCCATTGACACCCATTGTAGACTCTATTGTAGAGTGATGGAGGGCTGATGATAGGCTGGCACTGGAACTGACAAGCGGCGTGGCAGTAAGATAAAATCCTCCATCTGTCTGTCTAACCTGCACACTCGTTGACCTGCCGACTGACGATCTGACTGACTGGCTGAAAAATAGATTGTGACCGCACAATAGCTGCCTGTCCATTCTAGCGCAGTGAGAGTCTTTGAGTTTGTTCAGGCCATGCTTTGTGTGCTCCTGTTAGCATTACGCTTTGAGCAGATTGACTGTCTATGTCATTGTTTTGCTACAGACCTGCGTGATGACTGACTGTGCGTTCCCCTCGCTGTCTTCCCCAGGCAAATGATGGAGCAGCAGCAGCAAATGCAGGCGCACATTGAGAGGGAGCGACGCTCCTCCAACTCAGGTTCAAAGCCACTGACCCAGGCACAAAAACACTACTGCCCCTCCCCCTGCCGGCCTCCACAGGGCCGATACAGCCCAGGAGACGCAGCCGTGACGATGACAGCCACCTCGAGATCTTCAGCTGGTAATGTTTTCCTTTTCTGTGTCAGGTTCTCCTTTCCCGGGCCACCCCGCCGTTCTCTCAGTGGCCCAGCCGCCCGCCATGCCTCCACCGATGCCCATGGCCGGTGGCCCCCCTCCGCCTCCGCCACCCCCTTGCCCCCCTCCCCCGTCAGCCGGCGCCCCGCTACCTCCACCGCTGCCCCTGGGAGGGGGCGGGCAGGGGGAGGAGGCACCCGCCGCGACCGGGCTCGCCGCCATGATCGCCGGAGCCAAACTCCGTCGCGTTCAAAGGGTGAGAGCCCGCTGTCCTTGTTGTGAACATTCCGTTACCACCAGAGCGCCACCAACCTGTTTTAACTCCGTTGAGGTTCTCTTTTCCTTTTCGCTGCTCCTCTTTGCCCCTTTCCCCTGCCAGGCCGGCGAGGAGAACTCTGCGGGGTCGGGCGCCAACAAAAACGATGCCAACCGGACCAGCGGAGGGAGTGGCGGATTGATGGAGGAGATGAACGCTTTGCTGGCGCGAAGGTCGGAGCATTGAGTCAGAAATGCTACAAGCTTTGATGAGCAGTAATCTGGAGTCTTTTTGTCCTGAATATATTGTACCAGCATCCATTACATTTGAATTGTTTTTTCAAGTCCTTTTCTAATCTAAAATGATGATATGGCAACGTTGTGGTTTCTGAGTGGGGGAGGCTGATTAGAGGCTTCTTCTTGCCCCCCAGAAGGAAAGCGGCTTCAGAAAGGCCTGAGGACAGCCAAAACGTGAGTGAGACAGAAAAGACAGGAGAGGCATCAAAAACATGCCCCTTTTTTTCTTTTTGCTCACACATTTACTGTCCCTCCACACTTATACATCAGAAGTCCTAGTTGTGGTACAATGTCGTGATTTAACTGGAACAGCATCGGTACATTCTGTTCTTCTTTCCTTGCTTAACACTTGCCTTGTATATTACACATGTATATTACATAAGTGATTGGTTTGTGTGTGCACCCCTGTCAACATGACCAGACAATCATGATAATGTGCATCATAAATCATGATGATGAAGATGGGGATGAGTATGATGCATTTGTTTTTCAATTGCCAGGATGACCAAAATGGTCCTTCATCCATCACCCGCGGTGGACCGAACGCCTCAGGTAACTCTTGATTCATAATGGAGAACAATGCATTCCAGTGTGAAAAAATAAACAAATGTACAATCATGCACCTTAAGAAGTTTGTAGCTAAAAGTGAGAGTAGAGGTCAAGGCCCATAACCCATAATAAATATTAAACTGATTTAGAGAGTAAAGGGCAACTCTTTGACCTCAGACCACTGTCTTTCAGACGGGGTGAAGAAACCATGGGATCGAGCAAACTCTGCCGAGAGGTCTTCTCTGGTGTCAAGGTGGGGAGTGCAGGATACATTGATGTCATCATCATTATTTCACATCATCTTATATGTATTGTATTTATATTCTAATACCTGTTCTTCTTGTAAAGAACCGTGTTACTGATTTTGAGATGTGCTATATATACTAAAGTGTATTATTATTTATTGTTATCAATTGAAGCAAAAGACTAAGAGTTATATTAAATAAGGCAATGAAAAAAGCAAGGTCTGAACTCTGACTGTAATATATGATTGTTTTGTCTGTAGGGTACGACCGGTTGGAAGTAGCAGCGACACAGACGTCTTAGACTTTGACAGAATGAAACAGGTAAAAGACCCAGATGGATATTAGTTTATTTCTCTATCATTTCTCAATAGAGCTACAGTTATGACCCAGTCTAGGTGGTTAAACATGATTTTGGTTGTGAACAGGAAATCTTGGAAGAAGTTGTTCGTGAATTGCACAAAGTGAAGGATGAGATCATTGATGGTATGTTTCCACAGATTTGTATTTTTAGTCTGGACTATTTGGTACAAAAACCTTGGTATAAAATATCATTGTGGACATTCATGTTGTGTGAGATGACAGATGATTACTGGAAGATATTTACCACTAGATGGCGTTAAAGGCTGAAATAAAATTGTTGAAGTTTTGATTGTTACAACACATTGAAAGTCTCAATAATTTTAAAACTCTGTATTTTTTTAATTTCCATGAATTGAAAAACAGATTTTACATAAAATTGCTATATTGCTAACTAGGGCCTGGGACAAACTAAAATATTTCTATATGTTTTTTTCTTCTTTTTCAGCCATTAGACATGAACTCAGTAGAATTAGCACGACATAATCTTTCAGATGCTTAGGAACCTTCATCCTCCGTGGCAGTGTCTCAATGTAAGGAAAGAAAGGACGCCCAAACTACATCATACATTCATGCTATGTTGCTGTGATGTTGATGCAACTTGTCATTGTTGCTGAAATACTACAGGAAAACGAATCTTAAACGTTTTTTTTAATTTTTTTTAAAGAGATGGATGAAGAACACTGTCGCACTGAAAATCCGATATATTTGTTTCTCTGTCCGTTTCATAACCCAGTTTTCTGTTCTGCTTTCAGTCTAAAGGGGGAAACATAAAATTACATTTTGTTTTTGGAAAGTTTTGTTTGTTTGTGTTTAATATGATATTAATGTGCTAATGCTGTTATTGTCATTATTATTACCATCATTTTTATTAGTGCAGATGTAATGATGTGAATATAAGTAGTAGGTATAGTCATGACATTAGTAAAAATGATGGAAAACGTAATGCAATTGATATTAAAGATAACGGTGATCAATTATTGCACTTCATTTTATGTCAGCCTTTTGTATTTTTTATTGGTAATTGTTCCTTTTGTTTTACGTTCAATTACAACCACACATTTACTTTCTCATCATCTGACCTGGCAATTTTTTAAAGAGTTTTGTATCCTTTTCGCCAACACAGTTGTGTGTCGAATCACTGAGTGAAAGATTTTTAAAAAAACAGGCCTCAACATGAGGGATGGATTTATCTATGCCTCTTTAGATATCGCAATCTTATGGACAAAAAGAAAAAAAGATACACCACAGTATTTGTGATCATGTTGTTAATAAAATGTTTATTGGCTGCAAGAATATGGTGAAGTATTGTTCGTTTTATTATTTCCTTTTATGACCAAGTGCTTCCTGGTTTGAAAAAAAAAAGATGCACACAAAGTTTCAAATGAATTAAAATAAAACTGTGAACAATGTCTTGGACATATGAATGTGTCTCTTTGTGTCGAAGTGAAAATATAATAGGCCTACGAGCAGCTTGGGACCCTTTGATTTCTGGAAATTACGTGCAGGACCACTGCATGGACTTAGTGGGCCTAAGTGTCTCAGACCAAAACAAAGAGCTCTGTGATAGCAGTCAAAATTTGTTCTTTCTCAAAACCCACCGCCGAATATATGGATTTGTCTTTAAATGTCAGGTTTGAAATCGACGTTAACGTACCACCAGTACGTGCGTTTTAAACTAACTTATACACTGTAGCATAACTGGAAACAGCATTTTTGCCAGTGTGCATAAGGTTGCTCCGAATTTTGAAACTGCATAATAATAAATTGTGATACGAAAGAGGGATCCCCCGGCACACCTTCAAACGTCAAATAAAATGACACACCAAGTATCGCGATATCTGAGTGTGAGTACATTGTGATGACGAGAATTTGAGTGGTAAGAGTTGTTATCGGAGAAGGAGAACAGAAGCAGGAAAGGGGGGTGTGTTTGCGGGGTAAAACGAGCACAGCACGGTGTGCGTGAGAGAAGAAAGCTGGCGGAATTCAACATGGCATCGGGAGATACATTGTATATCGAGGCGGACGGCTCGGAGATGCCGGCTGAAATAGTTGAACTTCACGAAATTGAGGTGGAAACGATACCGGTGGAAACTATCGAGACTACGGTGGTGGGGGAAGAAGACGACGAAGACGACGACGACGACGACGACGACGACCAGCCCATGATTGCACTTCAACCGTTGATGTCCGACGACCCGAACTCAATCCACCACCACCAAGAGGTGATATTGGTGCAGACAAGAGAAGAGGTTGTCGGCGGGGATGATTCAGACATGCACGGGGATGGAGGTTATGAGGATCAAATCCTCATTCCTGTCCCAGCTCCTGGTGTGGAGGACGAGTATATCGAGCAGACTTTAGTGACTGTCGCAGGGAAAAGCTCCGTGGGTCGAATGAAAAGAGGAGGCGGTGGGAATGGAAAGAAAGCGGGCAAAAAGAGCTATTTGAGCGGCGCAGAGGCAAGCAGTAGAAAATGGGAACAGAAACAGGTTCAAATAAAGACACTGGAGGGGGAATTCTCTGTTACAATGTGGGCTTCGGGTAAGTTGTTAACGGTAGTTAACGTCCTGTCATATTTCAACTCCCTAGTTCTGCATTGTTCATGCTTGTTTTAGCTCGTGCACACAGGGCCTTGTTGCAGGGCGTTGTCCTTCTGCACCAGACTAGTTCCTGGAATACCTGTCAGACCACAAATTCGAGCACAAAAAAATCAAGTTTTGTTTGCAGAAATGCACAATAGTAAAAGGATATGTTTTTGTTTTGATGGGAGGCCATGTTTTAAGTGTTGCTGGGCGCCGCCATGTTCCCCGAGACTAGTAAGTATGGCGGCGGCCCGAAAAAATGGCGATGGCTCGGCCTGGCAGACATGGCGGCAGCGCATTTGGAAGCAACACACATTTGGAAAAACGCGCTGCAGAGTCGAGCTAAATAGGCCGTTATGTTCACGTTTGAATGTTGTTAAACGTGTTTGTTTCAGAAATTACGAACTACGATTTGGAAATGCTCCTGTGTATTAGTTAATTTATTAGTTGGATAAAACCATTCAGTAAGCAGCATATATTTATTATGGGCTAGGGGATATGCGCCGTCTTTAAATTCCCGTGCATCGACCTGTAGGCTAGTGCAGATTGCATGTGGAGGTAATGCGTGATATTTACCATACCTTACATAATGTGTAAAATATAACAGAGCAAATATTAATGTTCCTTTTCTACCATCCAAATCTTAATAACCTAATTATTGTAAATGTGTATATATACATACAAATGGGGATATGATTGTAAAAGTGACATTTGAAATGTTCAGCTAGTCATGTTAGGCAAGTGTCCATATTATCGGTTCAGTCTCTACAATATGTTCTAGATTACCAAAAAGACATCGACCATGAGTCTGTGGTGGAAGAACAAATCATCGGCGAGAATTCCCCTCCAGACTACTCTGAATACATGACGGGAAAGAAGCTGCCCCCTGGTGGCATCCCCGGGATCGACCTCTCAGATCCAAAACAATTGGCCGAGTTTGCCAGGTGAGTGTGTCAAATGTTTCCTTGATATTTAAGCGTACACCTGTTAGCTTTTTACTGAACAGCTGTAAGATTTAATTTAAAACATTCTCTACACTTAAACCACACACACACACACACACACACACACACACACACACACACACATTCGCATAAAGACAGAACTTTCAAACCTCATTTTACCAAGAACTGTAAGCCAGGCGGACTTTGTTGATTGTACTGTGTGGCTGTTGTGTTCTCAGCCCGTCCAGTAACTCTCAGGGTCCCTTTGGTCAGAACCCGGCGCGGTAAGTCCCGCTCAGTGCCATGTCAAAGAACCAGCCTGTCCCTCTCCACAACAAAAGGGGTTCAAAGTACTGAATACTCTTTTATCACACAATCCCCAGTAAACCAAGGATGTACCTGGGTGTTGTCAGTTGGTCAGAGTTACTTAGATGGGTGCCGGTCAGTTTAACACTTTGGGCAAGTGGTGAATGGACACACGGGGAGGGAGGGGCATCATTGTGGAAGGCATGGTGTGTTGGTACTGTGAACATAACATAACAGCTATTGCCAAAGTTATTACTCACAAACTGTCTTTTGTGTTTTCACAGAATGAAGCCCAGAAAAATCAAAGAGGATGACGCACCCAGGACGATAGCCTGCCCTCATAAAGTAAAGTTTTAACCCCCCCCCCACCCCCACCCCCCCACCCCAAGCTCAATTCCAACATTAGGGGAAGGGTATTATTAAGATGGTGTTACATTTAATTACCTACAGAAAAAGTTGCTGGTATTAGCCTCACTCGTAATGGATCTAAGCCTAAGTGTGCTGTGGCATGTTTTCAAATGTGGATTGTGTTCAGAAAAGATCAATGTGAACATGTTTGAATCTATGTCCACCGTCCTGTCCAGGGTTGTACAAAGATGTTCAGGGATAACTCTGCCATGAGGAAGCACCTCCACACTCACGGGCCCCGGGTGCACGTATGCGCAGAGTGTGGCAAGGCCTTCGTGGAGAGTTCCAAACTCAAACGCCACCAGCTGGTTCACACGGGAGAGAAGCCCTTCCAGGTATTCAGCATCGATAGTCCCAGCATCCAAGACACTACATATTTCAAATATATGTCGAGGTTTTTGCATGGAGTTGATTACCACGGGCAGGAACAGGCTAATGTCTTCCGACTTGAGGCATCCCTCCTTTGATTTGACACTCTTCCCTGTGTGTTCTTTTGCAGTGTACCTTCGAGGGCTGTGGAAAGAGGTTTTCGCTGGACTTCAACCTGCGCACGCACGTGCGGATTCACACAGGGGACAGACCCTACGTTTGTCCGTTTGACGGCTGCAATAAAAAGTTTGCCCAATCCACCAACCTCAAGTCCCACATCCTCACACATGCCAAAGCCAAAAACAACCAATGAGAACACTGGTGCTGGCCGCAAGCCCCCACGCCCTGGAGCAGCATCTTAACAACTTGAAATCACTATCTTGGGCGTCTAAATGAAAAGGATAAAGACTTTGGTCAAATGGAGACATTTAAGACTTATGAATTGCTCAATTCTCCCCAGCTTCCCCTCCCTTTCCTTTTCTGGTTGTGTTGGCTGGAGAACACTGACTCTTCAAAAAGACCCCTCATCCCCCCCCGGCCCCTTTTCTAGTGGCATTTGATTGCCAGAAGATGGAACTCATGGACGAGCATCATAGACTATTCTTTTTACCACCGAGCAGAGAGAAAGGGCAATCTGTTTTCTTTTTCCACCTCCAAATTAATTTCACTGTATGGCTGCACAGATTTTCATTTGTATCTCCTCAAGTGTGCATATTGTACACTTGTTCTGGGCTATGTTTACGAATAGGCAGGCATTTTGTTAATTATTTTTCCTGAGTTGTCGAGAGCTACCTATAGTACTACAAGCCCTTAGAGGACACATTTACCTGTCATCACCAAGACAAAAAGTAAGAACAGTTTAGGTTGTTTGCATTTCCATAACTACTTTGGTTGTATTCTTCTAACCACAAAATAACCTTGTATACCTGTATTGTATGGCTGTATTCCAATTATGTAGACATAGAGGCGTGATTCAAAGTGTTAACCAATAAAACTTTTAGTCACGAGTTTCTTTCTTTTTTATGGAATGTCTCATGCAGAGGTATAGGTAATGTGAATGTACTCCGTCTGTCTCAGTTGAAGTACTTGACGCACATGAAACTAAAGGCGTGACCATCACTTTCTTTGTTAGAATGTATTGTACAGCTGTCAACCATGAACTTCCTATGTTAATATTTTCATCCATGTATTTCAATTGCCCACAATAAAATGGTCATTCCAAATTGTGTTAATGTCTATTTTAGGCTCTATAAGTAATTTAAATATGATCATATGCTTAGTGTAAAAAAAATACACAAATGTCTTTTGTGCTGCTGAATATCCTGTTAATTGAATTGACGACTTATCCCCATTTGATTTTCATTGATACCGTGGTTTCTCATACGGAAGCTGTCTTCACCCCGTAATGCTGATGATGAGGGTTTTCACTTGCCTACCTCAGCATACTGCTAAGATCCTGCTTACAGGAGGGGCTTTGGCCAGATGCTCTGCATTCAGTACACTGCCGCACTCCCTCTGAACCCTTTCAAGGCCTCTGACCCATCGGCGACGCGTGGTAAGGACTTCATTGGCTCCTGGGTTGTCGCTGTCTAGGGTGCTGAAATGCGATTCGGGAAGTGTGATGATCTAGTGGAATGTATGATCAAATTCGAAACTCGCTAAAATAAAACGCATTGAAAGCAAAGTTTCACTTGTTAGCTCAGATCACCAGAAGACCAATAACATATTGTCACCTGTTACCCAGACATTACATGAGACTAGATTTCACAAAAGAGTCTCGGAGGCCTATGACTGACTGAAAAGACAAATCTAGGAATATGTTTTCCCTCATGGAAATACATTATTTCAACTCAAGTGCATTCTTGATGCCCTGTCAGCTTCTCAACACCACAGAGAACTCACCAGCACCGACGTTTTTTTGTTGTTTTTCCCTCCCTTAAATTCAGAACCTGCGTGGGATGCAGCATTGGTGTGGAAACAACTGTTTTACCTTGTTATTATTGCATTGAATACGTTCTCTCGTTCTCTCTCTGTCTCTTTTGCTCTCTTCCTCTTTTACTTTCTCCCTCTCTCTATCCCCCGCTCCATCTCTTTCTGTGTGTTTTTTTGGTTGAGTGTTTGTTTTAAATCTCATGCAGGCATGACTCCACGTGGATGCAAAAGCATTTCATTATGGAGGGAACATTTATTCAGGCGATTGTTGTTTTGATTGACAAATGCAGGGGAGAATAAGTGCACTACTTGCTATGCAGGCTAAGTCTACCCAGCCTCCATCACATATAGCCTACCTGATCAGTCAGGCTTTTTTACACTCATTTAGCTTATTGTTTTTTCAGAATCTTCTTTTTTTTATTATCATATAGGTCTATCCTACTGAACAGCTATCCAAGGAAATCGTTCAGAAAAAAAGGGTACCATATGCCTATATCGGCTTATACTCTAAGATAAATCCACTGTGTATGCACTGGCCAATGTTAAGTAGGAAATCCTTATGGATTGACCCCGAGCCCATTGTGATTTATTATTCATTTTACATGTATTAATAATGTTCTTGCATAAAATCCCTCACTTCTGCTCCATACTAGTTGCATCTGCGTTTAACCCGTATGTCTATCTATTTAATGCAAATGTACCTAGCTCTGCAAGAGTCAAACATACATTTTCCCATATTAGGCCCACTTATAGGTCAGAAAGGTTTAGCAAAGCCAGTGGTCAGTAAAATAGCTAACATGTCTATGTTAATGGGGGTGTCGATTTCCATTCCGATTTGAGATGTCTGATGGAAATCATATACATCTGCTCTTGACACATAGCCTATAAATGTTTGGTGATTCTTAGCGGTGGGCACAGCTTTCGCGCCCGCTCGCATCTCTCAAATGCTATTTTCATGCAGAAATATGTTGCCAAGGTAACAGAGACGTGTGAGTTGAAAAGCCCTCTGAATTCCACGACTGCTGCATGCAGTCGGAGGGAGCTACATTCCTCATCCTACAACCAGGGCAGATCGTTGATTTAAAATCTCGTTTAAAATCAAATTTTACTTCTTGGTGTTTTGCATGCTTGAGCATCGTAACAATTGCTGATTATAGGGGCAAATATTTCTAGAGAGCTAATGGATTGGCTATTTTCCTTCCTGATTAATCTGTCGTTCATGAAAGCTTTCAGATGCACATCACAAACCGACCTTTATTTGATTAATGCGTCATTTTATGATCCTTATCACGTATCCTGCTCTATGTTCCACTCGGTCACTGAAGGTGCCACGTGCACTCTTTTCAAAAGAAAAGCTATTGCATCCACATTTCAACTCCCTAACTGAAACTCCGCACTGTGATGGGAACGGCATCAGAGCTAGTTATACAGAGCAAACATCACCGTGGTTAGATCAAAAGATCTTTAAAGGCTAGCCTGCCAGGAACCACCTGACACTAATTTAAAACTCACTTTTCCCAGTTGTGCCACTCTCCCATCGACCAAAGCCCTTGACAGCTTATTAAATAATGCAAGGCCACTGCGCTGATCATTTTATCTATATTTAATTTAAGTCCAATGTGACATAATCTAATATCTCAATGTAAGGGTTTTAGATGTTCCCTTGTCATAGATGGAATAATAACCAATTTTACAGACAGGCAGTATGAACTCCAATCTCTAATAGGGCCGTGCATGGAAGTGAGGCGAGCGACAGTATGCTTCTAAAACAGCTACAGTGTGGAAATAATGCAACATTACAAACTTTGGACGTCTTCCTGAACGTGGAAACAAAGCCCATTGGTCCATCAACTCCCAGCGGCATCCCATATCCTCCATGACCAAAAAGCCTGCTAGGATAACGAGATTAGCATAACCATTCTTACTAAGTCGTGATGAATGGACTTCTTCGAGCCGCTTAACCGTTTCTTATTTGCAAGGAGCAGATACTTAAGAGCTGACAGGAAGGCCTGCTCACTGCCACTCAGACTGATCTCCAACACTGACAATCAATGAGAGATCCATTACTGAGGGACGCACAGGAGAGACAGAGAACAGGGAGAAAATCACCTCCATAAGTGATAGAGACTATCAGACAAATGGCCTCAAAATGGTTTCTAATGGTGCCTGCCGTGTCTGGCGTAAACTGCAGGCTCCTCTATCCCCATGGAGGGGTGTGTGTGCAACTTTGAGAGAAGACGGCTGGACGAAAAGAAGGAGAAGGAGAAGGAGAGGCAGAGGAAGGAGCATCTGCTGGCCCAGTGTGGGAAGCCCTTAGGGGCTTGAGGTCTACAGAGGGCTCACGTCAAACCCAGTCTGGTGTCTGTGGGCAGTGAAATGTGGTTGCGACTTACTTAGTCTGTGTGTCAAACAACACCAGTCATTCTGCACCCCCGGTGGGTGACCTTCTCCCTACCAACTCATCAAACCTCGCTGTGAATTTAGCTGGTCGCTGAATCGTCTCTGGAATGGTAGAAGGTTCTCGGATAATTGGTGCTTTGTTGACCTCAAGCGGAGACCATGAAAAAGGGATTTCCTTTTTTTCTCGGTGTAGCCTGTAAACTCGCTCATTTGTTAAATACAACATAGGCTACTAATGTGAACGTGCCTGCTTTTTAAAACCTATGTGTTTTTTGAACATCACAACAAACTCCGATTAATAACATTCGTTAGGATCCTACTCTGGGAATCACCAGACTGTAACAGTTGCTAGCGAGTAAACTAGGAAGTCTTTAGTTTTGATTTAACCATTTCAATTACCCCTCCCTCTGGCCAGACTGCTGTTTTCCCAGAAACAGTAATCACATTCACTATTAATGAGCAATGTTCATCCAGGACCCATTTACTCCTCTTAATAATGCATACTCCTTGGAATTGCCTGTGCATATTTTACATTATCTCCCTGTGTCTGAGCGAGGTACCAGCGCCGCTTTGGTCGTGTTCCTTTCTGCCCTCGGGGCTTTGTGTCCAGCCTCTCAAGGAAAATACTGCACAAATAGACATGTTGTGAAATAATGTCTCCTTAACGTCTGACTGGGCTAGGGCCTGCTGTGCAGAGATAATGATTGTCAATGACCGTGTGGAGGTTAAAAGATGCTAACACACTTGTTGAGCCACCTTAATCCTTTATCAATTAGTGAATTGTAATAGTCTTCTAACTGCGATTCTAATGGCCTCTTCAGTTAGCTGAGACCGGCTGAATATTCACTTTAGATAAAGCAATTGACCACAAATTGGGGAACATCGGGGCCCTGGTGTTATCCTCTCAAAGTCTTGATTACCTTTATGAAGGGACAATTGTAGTATCAGTGCCAGTATCAGTTATAGTGCACCTTTAGCCAATGTGTACTTACAAATAGCAGGAATCTGTCCCGTGAACACTGAAAAAAAATACAAATTATACATTTCATTGAGAGAAAGTCGATTAGTGGTTCAGACTCCTGTTGTGAGAGAAATGACTAATTAGTGGCTCTGGCTGAATGGCCTGGCTAGGGAAGTGGGAGCAGTTGTTGGGGACAGCCCAAATGAAACGCTGATTGCCATGATTGACAGGGGAAGCCTCCAGTGGGCGGTGGTCAGGGGTCCATAACTGAGGGCAGGTGTGCGGTGAGAGTTGTGCGGTCCAGTCAACTGATCCAGAAGAAGGGGGGTGGCGGGGCGGTGGCAACAGATTGCAAACTGGTGTCCGAGAAGGAAGTGGAAATAGGCAGGGGGCCGAAAGGGTGTTAAAAAGAGTGCTAGTGCCGGATGGAAGGAAGGAAGGAAGGGATGGATAGGGATGAGCAGGGCAGCTGGGGGCCAGGATCTTCTGGTGTGTGAGTGGGAGCGTGATATGGCCGCAGGGCACATTCTACTCTGCTCACTGGCAGACTTCCAGCTGAGGTCCATTTCGCCCCTCACCGCTCTCTGCCCCCCAAATCCCCCACCTCCTCCTCGTCCACACCCCCAGTGGAGGTGCACTGAATACTGAGGAGCCACAGGCAGGCTGCATGGCTGACTTACAGAGGCTGCTCTTTTCTGTCTCCTTCACTACCCTTCTCTCTATGCATCTCTCCCTTTCACCGCCCCTCCCATCTCTCTCGCCACCTCTTTCTGTACCCTCTTTATTTCTCCAGCTCTCACTCCCTTCTCTGCGCCTCAAACCACTCTCTTTCTCTCCTTCTCTACCTTCCTCCTTTTCCACTTCAGTTTGAAAACCTTCCTCCAGTCTTCTCCTCCCCCTTCCTCTGTCTCTCTACATCACCCCTTCTCTCTCTCTCTCTCTCTCTCTCTCTCTCTCTCTCTCTCTCTCTCTCTCTCTCTCTCTCTCTCTCTCTCTCTCTCTCTCTCTCTCTCTCTCTCTCTCTCTCTCTCTCTCTCTCTCTCTCTCTCTCTCTCTCTCTCTCTCTCTCTCTCTCTCTCTCTCTCTCTCTCTCTCTCTCTCTCTCTCTCTCTCTCTCTCTCCAGAAACACATATATTATTAACGCACACCTCTGGCACTCACCAGAGACTGAACCAAGGTCCAAGCTGAGCTCCTCGGCATTTGAATCACCCGTAACGAGCAGAAAGAAATAATAAAAAGAAAAAGCTCGCGCCAAGCCTGTTTAGGTGACAGCAATTCATTTGGGTCAGACATATATGTGGCACATCCTAACCAGCCCTGCCTGTTGAATACTATAATTAAAGATAATTTTAACCAATGTGCTTTTCCTCTCTAAAGGTCCCGCTCTATTTAGGCTCCAGGTTTAGAAAATCTATCCGACAGCACCCCATCGGCCATGCCCACAATCAGTACTAGAGCTGATAGGGAATCCGTAACAGATTATTAGTATGATTTGGCCTCTGTCATTGGAGAGACATTACTGTGATTGCAGATTAGCTGTGCACAGGGTTCTGCTGCGAGTAGGCTGGTGTATTTAACCCCTCCTGCGGCAGGCTTTCACAGAGTCTGGCGTCTTCCCATGCAAAGTCTGCAGGCAGAAGCAGCGCCGTTTGACGTGCAGGCGGGGGGCATCCCTGGTGACTAGCGTGGCCTCTTTTCATCCTCTGCTTCCCCCTTGTCTTTGAACAAACACAGGGGCTCTGGGTAAAGATCTGTCAGAGGTCCGCGGCTCTTTGGAGGATGGGGGAGCTGGGATTACACTGCTTTAAGATTGACTGAATCCCCCAAAATCATTAGCTCTAGTGCTTTTGGCAAGGCTTCCCTGAACTCAAGAGAGCTACTGTATATCATTTGTTTTGTTGGGGCAATCGGCGATTAGTTAGAGAGATAAACCGTTCCAGGCCTAAGTCAATCATTCTCTGCATTGTGTTACCAATGTTATGTTAGGGCACTGAAGAAAAGGTCGGGAGGCTAGCAGTTGTGAAGTCGAAAGCAAATCAAACGGAACGGACCAACTCAGACGTTGTGTCACCATCCGATTACGTAAAAAAGCATCAGTAAGTCCCCTTTAATCATCGATTTATTTATACTAGTAAACATCAAACATAAACAACAGCAAAAAAGAGCCGATTTCATCCCTTACTGTGGCTACTGTTTCTCCTCACTGACAAGTCAATTTACAATGATGGTGTGACAAGACAAAGCCATAATAGTAGAAAACATTAAAAGGAACCGCTTCCTCTCTTCAGGGCTATGTCCACATTCTGCTCCTGTCATGCTGTTGGTATTGATCAAATATTCATATCAGTGATGACAGGAATCCTCTCAACATGAGTCTCTATGTAATTATATGATAAAAAATGTATCGATTCCAACCGGAGTGCAGTATTAGCTGAATCGACCTATGTCATAAATGCTGCACCGTGTCTGTTGCGGTGGCGATTGAAAAAAGATGAGGTCGTTGTGTCATTCAGTTAGGATTGGTACATTCCATTTCACACCTCTGGGATGTGTAGCACATTCGTAATTCACGGCCACTGGACTGCCACTAAGATAACTTAAGACACGTGACAGCTTGTCTGTAAAACCGAAGACAATAAGTATGTCCACTGTCTACAGCCATTGTATCCCTTTCAGTAACATTGGCAATGGTTAAACAAGTGTTCTATCAAACCCTTTAAGGCCCACCCTGGCCGTATTCCCTCAATGTCCCATTGTTAAACTGTGTCCAAGAAAGTATACTTGCATTCAATACCATGTGAACACTTACGGGTGTGTTGAGTTATATGGTACACAACTTAGGAATTTTTTTGTACATGAAGTTTCTTTATACATTTGGTGCCTTTCATTGGATCCAAAGTCGCTATAAAGATGACTTTGATAGGATATAAGGTAGAAAACAAACGTCCATAAACCCTGTTTGCCTGTCTCGCCTCTCAAATATACGAGAGAAACATAAAGGTCCCTCTATTGAGAGCACCTCACCAAGGCATGAAAGTCTTTGTCTGCCTTACGACAGGCCACAAATCCAATCTAGGAAAACAAGAGAGCCTACAGTATGTCGTAAAATCCAAATCACAAAGTGCTTTCGAGAAGCCACTCAGACCTGGAGAGCTTGTCTCTCCTCTGGCGAATCTTTGTGGTGCTCTCCAGCTGGGGCAGCTCTCCGCTCATAGAAAGGCTGCGTTTGGAACGCAAACTCCCGCCCGGTTTGGCGTAACTGATGTAGCAGTGCTCTGCATAAGAGTCCACATTCAGCGAGTGCCTCCGGTTCACCCTCACGCCCCCTGCAGGCACGGTCATGTAATGGCGGGGGACGTCGTGGGGCCGCGGGCCCCTGGGAGATGGAGTCCACTTGGCGGGGCGGACTGGAACAGCTATGGCAAAGTTGGTGACCATCTTGCCTTCGGAGGAGTTGTTTCGGTTCACGTTGTCCAGTTCCACGGCCGTTTGGCCTTCGGCTCGACGCTCCTCCGAGGGCTTTGGCTGGTTGGCGCGCTGGGGCCTGGGCGTGCTGGGCGAGGCAGGGTGCCAGCTGTGACTGGCAGCGGAGGTGGTGACGGTGCAGTCGGGGATGGAAGGCTTGGTGGCGGTGGCGGCGGCGACCGGGAGGCGTGGCTTCAGCGGCTCGGGGGGGGGCAGCGCCACTCTCAGACAGTCCCTGTCGTCGTTGTCTGGCCGGAGCACCTGCTTGGACAGGGACTTGGGGACGCCACAGCCCTGTAGCTGCCCGTCGCTGCTCAGCGACCGCATGTCGCCCATCTCCAGAGCCTGGTTCAGAGGGAAATGAAAGAAAAAGGATTACTAGGAGCCCGGTGGACCTTTCTCAACAGAAGCCCCCGCCGTGTTGGAAGAACAAATGCACGACTAAAAGAACGGGATCTAATGCTACGAGCGGCGACCTTGTCGATGTCTCCGTGGTTACAGACACGGTAGCGCACAATGAGGAAGATGATGAACGCCAACACCGAGGCCACGATGATCCCTCCGATGATGACCACGATGGTGCCGCCCAGGAACTGGGACTGCATGAAGTGGCAGCGGAGGTACTGGGGCTCGGTGGTGAAGCGGACGCAGCCCACCACGCGCGTGGCCGTCAGGGAGGTCACCTGGTCGTCGTAGATGGCCAACACACAGAGGTCATACTGCGTGCCCGCCGCCAGGTTATTCACCAGGATGTTCTTGCTAGAAGGAGGGATCATCCTGCGACGCAGAGGAAGTCGTAGGGCGGGGGTTAGACTCGAGAAATTAGGAGCGAAGGCTGGTTGATTTATTTGCTAAAGTTGAGAAGAGGTTTGTTAAACGCTCAAGAGCAGTGTCTGGGTGTTTACAACACCGACCATATGTGTTATTGACTTGGAGTCCCTTTATGTAAAAGTGTCTGATCCTAGATTCTTTCATTTCAAAGAGCTGAACTGTTAAGACGCAGTGAAATAGTGCAGCTATAGAGGAATTCGACGCACACCCGTTTCTCAGCTGGGGCCGTAAGATCCTCTGAAGCTTTGTGTGAAACACTGACTCTTTGCTTTCATCTTTGCATCAAGCCACGGTCTGGCGTCTGACATTTTTGTTTTGATTTTGTTGATTAGGCATTATCAAAGTTCTCTTTGCTCTGAAAAATTATTCCTCTCCAAGGAGAATTACAAGTCCCAGACTAAAGAGTTTGTTTTCAGTGGGCCTATTGTCACCTTTGTTTGAGTTTCTTGGCCAGCTTTTAGACAAATTAAAACTGTTGCACGGAATACACAAACAAAATGGTCACCTAACACTACAAAGTGTAATCTTTTTGGTCATTGCATGATACGTTCTATACAAATACAGTTAACTTGGTGGTTAAAATCTACAGGCTTAAATAAAAGCGTGAAACACTGACTTAAGAGCAACTCACCTGTAAACCAGCGAGTCATCATAACTTCCATTGTACTGGATCTGGAACATGCGGATGCCAGGAATACTCCTCTGGAAGTTGAACTTTACCAAAGCTGAAGTGGACGTGGCCTCTGCGATCACAACCCTCTTGTCCGGACTGGTCTTGGCGCTCCCTAGAGGGCCTCCTCCTCCTCCCACCTCTCCTCCGGTCTTGGTCACCGTGGCGATATCCGATGACCCGGGATCGGGTTCCTGTTCTATGACCGTGCTGTTGGTGATGTGGGGCAGCTTAGTGATGACCAGGTCCACCTGCTGCTGGGCCTCCCCAGCTGGGTTGGAGGCCACACAGGTGAAAGACCCTGAAGGAGGGGTAGAGAAGAGTCCCACTTACCATGCTGTCCTGGTATATGGCTATGATTGTTATTCCATTTCCTATCCAGCCTCTTTTAATCCCTCTCCAGGGATTACATTTTATATATATATATATATATATATATATATATATATATATATATATATATATATATATATATATATATATCAATATATATATATATAATATATATATATATATAAATAAAAAAATATATATACAGTGAAGGAAATCATTATTTGATCCCTTGCAGATTTCGTAAGTTTGTACACTGACAAAGAAATGAAAGGTCTATCATTTTAATGGTAGGTTTATTTTAACATTCAGAGATGGAATAAAAAAAAAAGAAATCCAGAAAATCACATTATATAAAATATATACATTGATTTGCATTTGATTGAGTGAAATAAGTATTTGATCCCCTACCAAATAGCAAGAATTTTGGCTCCCACAGGCCGGGTATATTAGTCCCCCTCACTCTAAGAAAGTGCTCCTAATTTCAACTTGTTACCAGTATAAGAGACACCTGCCTCAACTCTGGGGCTCCATGCAAGATCTCTCCTCGTGGGGTATTGAGGATCATGAGAAAGGTGAGGGATCAGCCCAGAACTACACGGGAGGAGCTTGTTAATGATCTCCAAGGCAGCTGGAACCACAGTCACCAAGAAAACCATTGGTAATACACTACGCAGGAATGGATTAAAATCCTGCAGCGCCCGAAAGGTCCCCCTGCTCAAGAAGGTACATGTACAGGCCCGTCTGAAGTTTGCCAATGAACACCTGAATGATTCAGAGGAGGCTTGGGAGAAGATGCTGTGGTCAGATGAGACCAAAATCGAGCTCTTTGGCATCAACTCGACTCGCCGTGTTTGGAGGAAGAGAAATGCTGACTTTGACCCCAAGAACACCATCCCCACCGTCAAGCATGGAGGTGGAAACATTATGTTTTGGGGGTGTTTCTCTGCTAAGAGGACAGGACAACTTCACCGCACCGAGGGGAGGATGGACGGGGCGACGTACCGTGGAATCTTGGGCAACAACCTCCTTCCCTCAGCCAGGACGCTGAAAATGGGTCGTGGGCGGGTCTTCCAGCACGACAATGACCCAAAACACACTGCCATGGCAACAAAGGCGTGGCTCAGGAAGAAGCACATTCAGGTCATGGAGTGGCCTAGCCAGTCTCCAGACCTTAATCCCCTAGAAAATCTATGGAGGGAGCTGAAGCTTCGAGTTGCCAAACGACAGCCTCGAAACCTTAAGGATTTGGAGAGGATATGCAAAGCGGAGTGGACCAAAATCCCCCCTAAGGTGTGCGCAAACCTGGTAACCAACTACAAGAGACGTCTGACCTCCGTGCTTGCCAACAAGGGTTTCTCCACCAAGTACTAAGTCATGTTGTGCTAGGGGATCAAATACTTATTTCACTCAATCAAATCAAATGTATATATTTTATATAATGTGATTTTCTGGATATCTTTTTTTTTTATTCTATCTCTGAATGTTAAAATAAACCTACCATTGAAATTATAGACCTTTCATTTCTTTGTCAGTGGACAAACTTACAAAATCTGCAAGGGATCAAATAATTATTTCCTTCACTGTATATAGTCAGATGTATGCATGTCATTTGTGAATGCTGAATACTTTTAAATTAAGAGGCTGGTGCAATTCATCGTGGATGCTGGATCCCTTTCAAGAAAGAGGCTGGGGCAAAATGTAAAGATTAGTCAAACCCTGTGTTGCTCAAACAAAGGCTTTCATCGAGCACAAGACAAACACTTTGATCCTCTGGACTCCAAGGAATCATTACAGTTAATTAAATCTTGGGCACTAACACTCTAACACAGACAAACAAATGAGACACGCTCTGCGGACAGACCCGAGTCCTTTACGGTGCTGATGAGGATGTCCAGGGTTCCATCGGTGTGGACGACAGCCCGAGACGAGTTGGACATCAGCCGTCCGTCAGGGGCGATCCAGTGGATGACAGGGTCGGGGTCGCCCCTGGCCTTACAACGCAGCGCGACGCTCTGACCCTCTAAGGCGCGCAGCTCCTGTAGGCCAGACAGCCCCACACAACGTTTTAGAGCAAATACCATCAAATTGCAGTATTGCTATACATGTGAACAATATGGATAATTAAACCTCTTGAAAAAGCACACTGGCATTTAAAATCAATGTATTATTATTATTTTTTTTTTTTCACTTATTTTCAACCTCTCGCCCTGACGGAAATATATGTCAAAATAATGTAAAAGTTTGAATGAAATCAGATCCTATTGCTGGTATCATGTGATGAGGATTAGATCAATCTCGTTGAATGCTTCCCTGTAGGGGTGAATTATCATAAGCTTTCCTTTTGAGAAAAAACCCTCCTCCCTAACCTGCAGTGTTTTTTTTGTATGCATAAGTCATCACTAATTCATCCTTACTACAGCAGCTCTTTTATGTTTTCAACATATTAGCATCAGTAATATCGGGGAACATCGCCACCACTTGAAAACCGACAAAAATAATGATCCTCCTTTAATGATATGAACAAAAATGCCATCAGTATTCAGTGGTAAATTGCTTTTCATCACCTTCCTCCTACCTCAACAGATCTCAATTTTTTTTTACAAACTCGTGTATCTTCAACATTGCAACTCATTCTTTGTCTTTTCGGGCCGAGGTTACCTGGGAGTGCCTGGTGATGAGAGGAGGGTCACACAGGAACTCCTCCTCCGACACGGTCCAGAAATAGCGCCCAGCCAGATGCTGCGGTGATGCACACGTCTCCAGGTCATCCTCCCTCCTCAGCCTCCGCAGCCACAGCAGCTCGCAGTTACAACGCAGCGGGTTCCCCCCGAAGCTCAGGGCGAACGACGCCGGCCCCATGCTGCCCGAGGTGGCCAGGACGCCGGCCCTCTGGAACACGGGGTCCGGGGGCAGCTTCTGGAGCTTGTTGGAGGTGACGTCCAGCCTCTTGAGCTTCTGCAGGCCGGCAAAGGTTCCCTCGGGGATGTAGCCCAGCATGTTGTGATCCAGGTTGAGGGTGTGGAGGCTGGACATTCTCTGGATGGCCACCCAGGGGGCGCTGTCCAGGTTGTTGTAGGAGAGGTCCAGCTCCTCCAGGGCCGTCAGGTCGTTGAAGGCGCCGCTGTGGATGTGGACCAGCTGGTTGTTGTTGAGGATGAGGTGGTGGAGCTTGGACATCCCGCTGAAGGTGTCGTTGGTGAGCCGCGTCAGACGGTTGCTGTCCAGGTGAAGGGCTCGCAGGTTCTCCAGGTCCTTGAAGGCGTGGGGCGAGATGGAGCCAATAGTGTTTCTGGACAGGGTCAGGTCCACCAGCCTGGTCATGTTGGCAAAGTCTCTGCGTTTGATGCTGGTGACAAAGTTGTCGCCCAGGCGCATCTCCACTGTGTGTCTGTCAATGTTTGGGGGCACGAAGAGCAGCCCTTTCTTGTCACACAGGGTTGCCAGGTTGGGGTTGAGCATCTGGCAGACACAGCGTCTGGGGCAGATTTGGACTTTGTGTGCCTTCACAGCCACTCCGATGACTATCAAATAAACCAGCAGGGAATCCATTAGGCTTTCCAGTTAGGGACACAAACCTGAACAGGAGAGAGATAGTGATAGAGGGCGATAGAAAAGGTTGTGTAACAGGGAGATAACACACGAGAAAGACCAAGAGAGGGAGCGAGCAAGAGAAAAGGAGTGGAAATATACAGAGAGAGAGAGAGAGAGAGAGAGAGAGAGAGAGAGAGAGAGAGAGAGAGAGAGAGAGAGAGAGAGAGAGAGAGAGAGAGACAGAGAGCGACAGAGACAGCGACAGAGATTGTGCTTGTGAGAGGAATGTAATTACCAACATTCCAAGAATGTGAGCAGGACATGAAGAAACCCCGAACAGAGATTCCATTCTGAAAGCTACAGAGGAATTTTATTTTGGTCGGAAACTAAAATGTGAGCAATGAGAGGAGACATACATATGAGCCAAAGTTTGAATTTACCCCAAATACCGTTTACCTCGTGGTACAAATGACTGCATGTTTGGAAAGAGTAAGAGCCGAAGTAAAGGGCTGTCTTTTTGGCAAGAATCGCCCCTGCACTGCTAAAGCAGTTTTATTGCCCTGTATTTCGAAACCTTTTAAAGCCTTTGTGTGTAAAGGGACGAAAGTCTACCGTGGCGGTTCCGGTCACTCGGAAAAATGTGAACTTATATCTCCCCAGGATCAAACTGTATGGCAACGGGAAGGGGATCAGTGTGCCCGCTGTCTCACTGAAGACATCCCATCCCTCTGTATTGATTTTCTCTCAGCACTCCCTGCTGCTCCTCTTACTGATGACACAACGGACACCAGCGGCACGGAGTGGGTCCATTTGATGAATCCTAGGACCTTGTCCGGAACATGACGCGTCGCACAGCAGAGAGGGTGGGGGGTCAGGGCGCAGCTCTGCAGGTACCGTGGGTCTAACGATATGACATTAGGATATTTACACAGTGGGAAGTGAAATGTAATTGTGCGGTCACCGCGTTGAAATTACTGTTGATTGGGATCCAATTACTGTACGTATGGAAAAAGGCCAAACAAGTCTCCAGTGAAGAAATCTAATACCACCAGAGTAATACAAATTCAAAGCCTAACCTTTGAATAGAGAACAGCTAAGCTGTTTCATGATTGTCGGTTTCTGTCTTTTTCTGGTAATGCTTCTGTTGCCGACAGTGGGTCTCAAAGCATGTGCTGAGAAATTTTGCCTTAGCAAAGAGGCAGCCAAACAAGAGACTCTGGGCTTCAAACGTTTTTCTCTTTTTTTTTTCCAGAACTAAAGCTTTGACACAGAACTTACAGTTTAATAACCTTGACTGTCAGAGAATGAGAAATGTTTCAAAGGACGGCAAATATTTTGGACCGACTGCGAGTGACAAACTGCCACGCGGGGCATGTTTGAGTGTTAAAGAGAAGTAGTTTGTAGATCCTTCCCACAACACCTGCATTTGACAGCTTTGAAACAAACGACAGCTTCACAATGAAAGAGGTCCCCTCAGAAGGACCAAAAATATAAAAGGGAAGAGGATAGGATAATTTCAGAATAATCTGACATGTTCATGAATACTTCTGTTCAAGAAACCATGCACTATTTTCTTCCCTGCCCCTTATTATTTTTTATCAAGACTACCACTTTACCCAAAGAGCAGAAACATTTCTGTTTTGACTGTGGAGTTGACTTCTTGTGTGGGAGCACTGGTAGAATGGTCTGAAGGGAAGTGGGGCAGAAATAGACCGTAGGGTAATTGTTAAATGGGCCAGTTTTGACACTTCCAAAGCATTTCAGATAGCTTCCACATCGTGAGATAGTGAAGAACGTTGGCTGCTGGTGAGAGTATTTCTGAGCGTGCATGCATGCATGCTTTTTTTTGAAGAGAGAAAGTGCATCTGAGAGAGTATAAGTGTGAAAGAAAAGGGGATCTGGAAAAAGAAAGTGGTTGTGTGTGTGTGTGTCTTTGAAAGAGAGAGAAAGAGAGAGGAAGAAAAGGGGGCGGTGTGTGTATGTGTGCATGCCAACCACCGTCTGCTTGGCTCAGGATGGCACGGACTCTGGAGGTGCAATGAGGCAGAGAGGACCTGCTACTTCCCGACTCGTATTGGCGCTCCAGACGTGCTATTGATTCCCTCCGTAGAGAAGGGGCTTCTTTTTTCCCCTTCTCGCCGGTGAAAACTCAGTCAAACGTGAAGAGAATGGTTGTGACGGTAATCCCGAAACGAAATTCGTTTTGTGAGGACAAAAGGACAAGCCTTTGCTGCCGAGACACGGCAGGGTGTATGTGTAACCGTCGCCCTCATTTGCATTTAATTACAGGGAGTTCCACAGTGATTTGCATAGCAGGTCCCACTCGTGAAGTACATGTGCATATAAGGAGATAATCAATCAATGCGTTCATCCATCATACACCTCATCTAAGAGGGCCACCCTTTCTGAAAACAATCATCCTGCAAGGTTTGGATGGTTCATTATCGAGTCGAAATGGGGGGGGGGGCGCACATAAACAAGAAATAAGATAAGACACTAATACGTCAATGATAATCCACTTCGGAATCAATCATTTTCTCCTTCACTACCCCTCGAGTTGGTCTTCCATCCCCTCGGAGCCCAGATTGACAGTACACCCGCACCGGAGGGTGGGATTCTTCCTAACAGGAGCAACTTGCTAGACAACAACCTCAAGCTATGCGAGGAGACATCCGTATGCAGCAGCAACAGCAGCAGGAGCAGGAGCAGGATCATAGCAGGGCTCTATGAGAGGATATCCATGCTCTCCCTGGGGCAATATTCCAGGCCAGAAAAAGCCTTATGCAGCATGCAGCCTGCCGCTCGAGCAGTGAGGTCACGAGGGATGAGTTCTAGGATGGTCTAACTTAGGCCGGGACTCACGTAAGAAAGCCCCTGCATCTCCCGGCTGCGCACGGCATCAAGGCGAGCAGACCTCAGAGAGGTCGCTAATGAGATGAGATGGAGCCCGCTTGGTGTGCCTGCACACACAGAGCAGCATAATAGCACATGCTGCTGTCTCACCTGGGCCACTCAAAGATAGCGGCAGGAGATTTTCCACTGGGGAAAGAACAAACTGATCAGCGTTGTACCGTGGTGATGGAGAGCTCTGATGAAATAAATTGTTTATCCATCTAGGCTGTATAGGAATTGACGGAAATTGTTTTATTTGTTGATTGGAACGGCTATGTTAGACTATGACCACATAGCCAGTTTGGACATCAGGGCTGTTCATCCAACTTCAACACATCTGTGCTAGTGAGCGAGTGTATGTGTGTTCATGTGTTTGTGTTGCGATATTTCCACGATTGTCTGCCAAACGCACTGCCAGTGTATGAACGTGATAGCACTTGGGTGACATCCTTGATGCCATGGCAACACCGAAAACGTTGTGTTTGGTGTGAGAAGCATTCTGTTGTTCGTTTTAAGGACCTACTAACTATGGCACGTCAAAAGTAACAAGAAAGTTAGACTGTATATATTAAGCAATACTTTTGTATTCAGTGACGTTTCTGAAATAGACTGCACCTTAGGTTCTTTTTCAACCATTGGGCCTTTCATAGCAACTATACGCAAATAAAAAGCAAATTCATGTAAACATAAACATTTCAAGAGGGGTAAATCATTATCTTACTAGCTAGGACACATACGTACACACTAAGATACGATTGTACAAGTTAAGGTTAAATATGTCCCAATTTAAATGGATTTGTGTGTGAGTGTGTGATAGGGGTTACAAAGAAGATCTATTGCCATCAATAGAAGTGCTGTTCATCACTTGACTAAAATACATTGATTTTTGGATCTTCACACCTGAACAGCAGTGCAGCGCCCCAACGTACAAAAAAGGTTCTGTGTGATTCTTTTTCTGGGAAGAATACTCACGGGGCAATGCAGCATCCTTGATTATAAGCTGTGACCTCATGATGTTAAATTACCACCACACACCCTTGCCCCAGACAGACACATCGGATTGAACTGGTGCACCTAAGCCCTAATTCTACAGAGTTGGGTGGTTTGTTGACTATGGTAGTCCGAAATCCAACACACCAGGCTAAATAATGCATGGCGTTCTCTCCCTATTGTGTTGTGTACTCAGAAAATCTCCTCGGTGTAGGAGGAAGGTAAATTGGGTCAATATCTTGAACAAAAGAGCTGTATACCTCGATGGAGGAACGACATCTCATCGTTTTTTATGCTGGTTAAAGACATCAATGTCACCACTAAGTTTTAAACCTATCAATGAGAAAGCAAATAGAGGCATTAAAAAGGCCTGGAGCCTTGCTTACAATCTGCCAGATACAATAGCGCCCCAGGCACTCATGAAATAATAAGATGTTTGATAAACCAACACCCGACCTAAAATCAATCATTAGGATACCTTCATCTTTTCACCCTATGCTTCCTATGACCCCACATGCATCTATTTAAACATATACTCACTCCTTCTTCAATAATCATTTGCATACTTTTTGGTCAATTTAGACTTCACCTCAGATGCCATGATTTGCACTGCTAATTTGCATTTCAAACCTATAAGGGTCATGCTTTTTCAAACTATCCTAACTTGGGTGGACAGATGAAAATGATATTGGGATGTAATGTTACAATTGATTTCAGATGTGATTTCACTCTATCTACTGAATTAGGACTAGATATGGGCCCATTAAATGACTCTCAAATTACCCAACAGAAAAATACAGCAGACAGACAAGTGCATTCTAAAAAATAAAAACTGTCTGGGCGATAATATAGTAAATCATAATTTCTTGACCTTGCGGTGTGGGTACCAACACAAAATCGCCCTCTTTAAGAAAACAGCTCACCTTTAAATATGTAAGCTACCCGTTAAAAGAGCAGTTGGTCACTAAAACACAAACACCGGAGCGTTTTCTTAAAAGCACAATTCCCCAGAGTTCAACGATAATTCTTCGCACCGCTCGGCCAAAAAATATTTACATTTTAAGACAGACGTTTTTCTTACCTTTAACATGGAACATCGGCCCACAGTCAGTTCAGGGGTTGATGATGGTGTATTTCTTTACTAGCAATTACGCGCACCCAGGCATGTTGATATAGAGAGGACCTAAGAAGGACCTAGTTGGTGGTTTCTTGAGATAATTTAGGTGTCCCAAAAAGCGCGCTGGTTACAACAGCCTGGAGCGGCCTTCAAAACCACCGATGTCCTTCACGAACCCCATGACAAGCCAAGAAACATTCCAATACCTTTAACTAGTAATTAATGGGAAAGTCTACAGAAGAAAAAAAACGCATACTCGCGCTATTGCTTTTGAGGCTGCCACTCTCCAGTTGCAGGATTGCCTCTGCTGCGCATTCGCCCGCATGCACCGTTTAGCAGAGAAAACGCCTTTCTAGCGACAGGCAGCTATCTACAGCATTGACTGGATGACTGGTGGTAATGCTGAATTCGGATCACGGTAGCCTACACCATCCAGATGTTCCTATCGTTTTTACCAGCGGGTCTGTTCCGGTACAGAGGCTCAATGTGAGTTAATCCAGATTGACGGAGAGACTGGTGCCAAATCCCTCCCTGCTCTCAGAAAGGGCGTCACAGGAGTCGTGGACCACTGTCAACCTTTCGATGCCACCGACAACGATCCAGCTCCATTTCGCGGGTGACCAGAGGCGCTGTGCTTTGAATGATAATCAGTGAGCCTCAAGCACAGAGACCATTTGTGCATTGACAGATGATACACCTCACAGCTTTTCTCCCAAGCAGGAGAAATTTACTGCGAGACTAATTCAAGTCCACAATCAAAGATACTGGCATGTATAATCATCACTTACCCTATAGTAAACACATGGAAATCTGACACAACAGAATATTGGGTATAGAACCATACAATAAACCAATTATGATCAAAGTTTAAGTATAATATATAATAGCCTACATTAATATAAATCAAATAAGTGGTGGGATGATCTGCACTTTGTACACCTATTACCTTATTAGCTGACTTTTATGTCTTTCTTTTTGTAACATGATAGATGGCTTGGAAAGAATGTAGAGTAAGTTGGCATGACGTTACAGCATTTTTTTTATCAGATGGATAGACGTAGATGGCTGGTACTTATGCTGCATGCCTCTATCTGCTGTTGTGTGATCAAGTTGGCAAAGCAAGTATGTGCATAATGAAAAACAAAGCAGCCATCCTGCTCTTGGTATAAGAGATACCCAGAGGCCCCCACCCCTGAGGCAATAGCTTTAAGGGCACCGCCTCTAACCCTGTCAGCACTTCATAATAATGCTTTTCATCTGAAGAACTACTCTGAAAATCTCCAATGTACTACATAGGCAAACATCAAAAGGTGGTGCAGTTTAGATTATTGACCTCGATTTACAAATGTGCGTTTTTTTTTTATTGTTTTCTTGCATTTTCAATTTCAAGTAATAAAAAAATAATCTGGCAAAGTGGCAATTCTTAAGAAAAGTTGTATTGACCTCCCGTTGTCTAAATGAAACAAATATTTGTTAAACTAATAGGCAATGCTAGTTGGGTAAGGCAGGTGTAGTTTGCATCCCATTTAAAGCTGCCGTTACTTTATTGAAAGGTGACAACAGCAGAGTCTTTCTCATTTTAAGTCAACTGTTTGTAATGTGGGACCTCACTGTTTCAAGTCACTGACGAACTGTGTGTACGTGAGGTCGTCAGCCCATTCTCCTGTCCTACTCTTCTTCTCCAGAAACATGCCCATGTTTTCCCTCGGGGGGTCTGCCATGCTGCGGCTCCACAGGGACTCTGTGATGCCCAGTAGCTGACGAACGTGTGCAGAGATGGCCTGTGGACACATGCAGAGACTAGCCTGAATTTAGTGATTAGACACTTGTCTACTTATGATAAAGTAACTACTCCAGTCCCATGTAAAGTAACTATCACCAGTTACCATGATTCATTTGCAGTTTAGGTAAATTTAACTCTATTCAGCAGTAAACAAGTGTGTACATGTTCAGTTTTGTTCAGTCAGGGTTATTGAGATCAGACTCGTTACTTATATATTAAAGATGTAAAATCTGAATGCAGCATTTGGCATCTGCCTATCCACACATTTTACTTTTACTTACTCTATAATTCCTGTGCATTTACCGTCTTTGTACATCCAGTTAAGATGTATCTATTCTTCAAAATGGCACTCGAGGGAGAAAGATTGGGCAATTATTATTGAATTGGATATGGGGAAATATAGAGTCATGGAAAGATTGAAGCTTTAACTCAGGATAGATTCTGCTGCTGGAGGCTGGTCTGCTTCGTATTCCCATTCAGCCTTTCCCATTTAAAGTGAACTTTGTTGAGATCAAAATTGAAATGCAAATGTAGCCGTGGTTGAAAGCCTAATCTCAGTTCTCACCTTCATATCCTCAAAGTCTGTGATTCCCAATCTTGGCAGATAGCGGCAATTTACATGAATCAGCTTTCTACCTGTGATGAGGTTCTCTGTGAAACATGCCTGTATTGGACCATAAAGAATATCGTGTAAATAATATGTAAAAATGTAACTTTCTAAGCTAACCCGTATCTAAGTTAGCTTACCTTACCCCCGTTATGCTTGCTGTCTAGTTGCCACCAAACAACTTCAACTAACGTTATTCTGGCTGCTGCCCAACGAACTTTGACAGCACATTACTATGCTTCCTACCCACCAGCCTATGAAAGAGCTTACAGAATAATGTGGGTATCCCAAGGATTCAATCCATTCTGCCACATCCTGACAACTCCAGTGAAGAAACGCCATATTGCCTGTATGAATAGCGTGTTTCTATAGAAACAATTACCTGGAATACCTCTTCCTAGGACCACACTAGCGAAGTTCTCAAGCCAGCTAATATGAGAGCACATCGTTCTTACTCAAAAATAAATGAAAATGGAAATAAATACAATCTAATGTTTTTAAAAAGTAGCATAAATGATATGATTTCAATGAATACATTGTACAATACTTATTAACTATTGAAACAGAAAAGACACCTTTCCTAATTTGCATAAATGATTGCCTTAACTCTGGACCAATTAACAGACACTAAGGCGGGCATTGCTGAAACGCCAGCCTTGGTTGGTTTATTCTATTTTTAGGCTGGCCAATACATTTCATTAAATTTGGGGAGGATCTATTTTTGCCTGAAGTGATTGGTTTATACAATAGTTTCGTCCCGCCCATCTTAAGCGGAAATAACAGATAGCCAACCTACATATTTACAAGATTTGTAAAACATATGCGCTTGAAGTGTGTACAAATCGACCATTCTATTTTTGTTTGTAGGTCTATAGATCATATTTAAAGATCAACATTCGATCTTTCTACGTCCTTTACTTGACGTCTCATGCAAGCACGACTCTGTCTTCTTTGCTGTAAGTGAGGTGTCGTTTGGGTCGCTGCAAGGGCTCTGGCGTGCACACACAAGCAAGCAAAAGTGTTTCTAAACATGGCAGGAATTCTTTCCAGAAAGCTTTTGAGTGGGAAGGTAAATAAACAATTCGTATATATTTTCCACTTTGTGATTTTGCTCTTCAATTGTACGTTCTTTGTCACACTTGTGGAGTTTTGGCTTGCTCAGTGCAACCCCCTTAACGAATGTTATGTATAAAATATAACACTTTTTCCACCCATTTTTCTTTTTTACAAGATTGAGTGTATAAACCAGCCTTGCGAGGGCTATTTCACTAAGGGTTTTGGTAACTTGTGTAATTCATGTATTTCTCTTGCAGGCCCCTGTTCAGATAGGGCGCATGTGTTATTCGTCATCAGTGGTAAGACGCCAGAGAACCACTTTCTTTAATACCTTGAGATTACAGTGACAAAATACTGTTTCTGATGAATATGCTGCCAAATAACTTACCGTACTTCTATACTCTTTGCTGCTTTACCAACTCATTACAATTCTTGAAAGAAGTATTATGCCAACTGAAGTTGTGTAACAATGAATGCAATATAATACTCATATTAGTGCCTTTAATATAGGCTTACTTAATAGAAATGTATTAAGTGTTATCACACTCCCATGTAAACGACCTTTTTCATAATTTATGTCATATTTGACTTCCCAACTCTGCAGCCAACTACCAAGCTGTTTATTGATGGCAAATTTGTGGAGTCCAACACTTCCGAATGGCTTGACATTCACAATCCTGTGAGTATCATGCATAAACCACCACGGCCCCCGTTTTGTGAAGAAAAGAAAGACAAACAACACAAATAGAATTGTAATTAAAGTTATGCATTATGCTGCTGAGAAAGGAAATTATCACAAATAGGCAATGCAATATAATCGTAAACCAGTCTGAAGATAGAAGGGAAATAAGTCAATCTTTGTGGTATTTTCTACAGTTTGAATTGGTTACAGTGGTAATAGGATTTTATAGCTCACACAGAGTAGACTTTAACCTCGGCGTGTTTATCCGTTAAGGTGCTTCATAACTCTAGCCCCGTCGGCAGTCTCTTTCAGCTGTTGGACAGCTTGTCTTTTTCTTGCCTCCGGCAAAGCAACAAAAGCAGCAATAAAGCCTCGCTAGCCTTACAGTTCCGTCCATGTGAAAATACAACCCATTTATATGGACCCCCATACTGGCTACTAGCCCCTGCCGATTTGTCAAATGTAACAAAGTTTGGCTGAAGTGTTGCGCTGCCCTCTCCTTCAGGCCACTAACGAGGTGGTTGGACGTGTCCCTAAAGCAACCCAGGAGGAGATGAAGGCCGCTGTGGATTCCTGCTCCAAGGCGTATCATTCCTGGTCTGAGACGTCCATCCTGAGCAGGCAGCAGATTTTTCTCCGCTACCAGCAGCTCATCAAGGATAACATTGTAAGGCCATTGATTCATCCAAGGGCAGGCTACCCCTATCGATGAACGACTTGTCATGTCTATCCCCTAACATTCAAAAGGGCACCACTGTTGTTATTTTTCTGTTGTCCTTGCGATGCATACTCAAGATCTGTGAAACTGTTTTTTTAATTATTATTATTATTATTTATTTTTTTTGCGCAGAAAGAGCTAGCCAAGGTGATCACTCTGGAGCAGGGCAAGACTCTGGCCGATGCCGAGGGAGATGTCTTCAGAGGACTGCGTAAGTAGAGCCCCCATCTTTGATAGTGGCATATTGAGTTTCAGGAAGTGTCATTAGAGGAGGGAGACGGAGAGACGGAGAGACGGAGAGACGGAGAGACGGAGAGACGGAGAGACGGAGAGACGGAGAGACGGAGAGACGGAGAGACGGAGAGACGGAGAGACAGAGATCAGCGTCTGTGATTGAGACCTACTTTGTCTAGTAGCCAATCCCCATTGCATTTGAATGACCTTGTGACCTTGATGATTCATGTCAGTCATTCCTGTGATGGATGTCACTTCCACATAGTATGTTTCTCATTCCCACTCTGCTCATCTCCCCCCCCCCCCCTCCTCATCTTCCTTCCAGAGGTGGTTGAGCATTCTTGCAGCATCACTTCTCTGATGCTTGGGGAGACCATGTCCTCTATCACCAAAGACATGGACACCTACACCTACCGCCTCCCCATCGGAGTCTGTGCAGGAATTGCCCCCTTCAACTTCCCTGCCATGATCCCCCTGTGGATGTTCCCCATGGGCCTGGTGTGTGGCAACACCTACCTCATGAAGCCCTCCGAACGCGTCCCAGGATGCACCATGCTCCTCACCAAGCTCCTGCAGGACGCCGGGCTCCCAGATGGAACCTTAAATGTCATCCACGGCCAGCACGCATGTAAGTGTAAAAGAGTTTATGATGAGGATTAATGATTATTTTTTTTTTTTTTAATAAAAACCTTGATGTTTAGTATCATCCCTTATACCTGTTAACACTTGACTGTTTTAAAACCTTGGACAAAGTTTTGAGATGTGAGACGTGTTTGAATGTGCATAGGTATAATGTATGTAATATTGTATGCAATATAATGTCGAGGGATCATTTAAAGACTAATGCTGGTTATTTCATACTACCCACAGGCAGTAGGCAAATGCAAGATTTGCATAATATAAATTTCATAGTAATGGTTCCCTTTCCTTTGGGTAATCCTTGTAGAGCCATTGGCAAGATGGTTCAATTGGCCCTAAGTATAATATGTAATAGGGCTTCAGGGTAACATACAGATAACAGTTAGTAATGGTGGTGGTGGTGGTGGTGGTGGTGGTGGTGGTGGTGATGATAATGAAAGAAGATCGGATTTATAATGAGATGTATTACCCCTCTTAGCTGTGAACTTCATATGCGACGATCCTGCCATCAAGGCCATCAGCTTTGTGGGCTCCAACCAGGCTGGAGAGTACATCTACGAGAGGGGTTCCAAGAACGGCAAGAGAGTGCAGTCTAACATGGTATATATGGCAAAGATAATCTCACCATCACGCTCAAATTTTATGGCCTTTCTTCTCTCGCGGGTACAGATGTTCACCCTCTGGTTACTCCATGTGTCCTTTTATATTAGAAATGGACAGTAATCATGTTTGTTCACAAATATCCAAGTCTGAACTAGCGCACTGGCAATTTTGTATTTTGTGCGGGCTGCCTTAGTACTACCTCTACGACTACTTCTATACCTCTACGACTTATCGAGGAGAGCCCCATGAAGATTGTCCTGTTTTCCTTCTCACAGGGTGCCAAGAACCATGGTGTGGTGATGCCTGACGCCAACAAAGAGAACACACTCAACCAGCTGGTGGGAGCTGCTTTCGGGGCAGCAGGCCAGCGCTGCATGGCTCTCTCAACTGCCATTCTTGTAGGCGAGGCTCGCGATTGGCTTCCTGAGCTGGTGGAGCGCTCCAAAGCACTGCGCGTCAATGCAGGTAACTTAGACCGCGTGTGTTTTCAGGTAGTTCTGATCTTTCCCATCCCATTGGCCTTCAAGCTGTTGTTGACTTTCTTATAGGTCACGTTTTTATCTTCTGTGTGCGTTTTATTGCGTAGGTGATCAACCCGGGGCAGACGTCGGCCCCCTGATCTCACCGGAGGCCAAGGCCAGAGTGGACATGCTCATCCAGACTGGGGTGGATGAGGGAGCCATGTTGCTGCTGGACGGGAGGAACGTCAAAGTCAAAGGATACGAGAACGGGAACTTTGTAGGACCCACCATCATGGGCCATGTTACGGTGAGACTTGGGCTCCCCTGTTACAAAATGGGTTCCAACAGAAACCTGATTTATGGACTTGTTACTCTTCACCTTGCATGTGACAGCTTTCAAAGCTATTCTAATCTAGACCCCTGACCAGGACAATTTAACGTGAGCAAGATTGGGCACTGTATAACGTCAAGCTTGTCAAGCTGAAAACTTGCCAGGTTAACCCTTGCCCTTGAAGTTGGTTAATAACAGACAGGAAAAGTCTCTGTCTGCAGCAAAGATCTTTACTAACCATTGGGAACTGATCATGGGATTGTCTTTTTCTGACAACTCGATCCATACTATTGAAATAGGGCTATAAATCACAAACACTTTGTAATCCAAAAGGCCTAATGCTAAATGCTTTGCTTCGCATTCAGATTTCACACTCATCCTTTTTCACTTAACGTTTAGCCTGCAGAGGCCTCCTGTTTTGGGTTAACAAGAACCTCTGTCACTATAAACAAAACTGCATTACAACCAAGAAAATGAAGAAATGGTACTTTTTGCTATGCAAAATGTCCAAACAGGGTTGTATTATATTCCTTACATTCCCCATGTCTTGTTGCGGTTTATTATCGGTTAAACTCTGTCTGTTTGTTGACCCCCAGCCTTCAATGACGTGTTACAAGGAAGAGATATTTGGGCCTGTGCTAGTGGTTCTGGAGGCTGACAGCCTGGACGAAGCAATCACTATGATCAACAATAACCAGTATGGCAACGGCACCGCCATCTTCACTACAAACGGAGCCACCGCCCGCAAGTTCACCCATGAGGTGGATGTCGGCCAGGTAAGGAACCCGAGCCATAGTTACATTGCACAGCATTACATTTAGAGTAGACTTGCTTATTTGTGGTAAAGGCGCATTCTTTTTTTTACCATATTTGGTCAAGTGTCAAGTGTACTTGACTGCGTGATTACATAAAGACCTGCTTAATTTCGTTTAAAATTGTGGGTACTGGTGATTTCTATTGACTGGTATTTGTGTATCCAGATTGGTGTGAATGTGCCGATCCCCGTCCCTCTGCCTATGTTCTCCTTCACCGGCTCAAGAGGATCCTTCCGAGGAGACACAAACTTTTATGGCAAACAGGTGAAGCGGCTCAGTGGAATAACATAATTCCACCTCTATCAAAAGGTTTATCTAAAGAAAGATCAGAATGTCTGATAAGCACACTCTCTGGAAGTTAGTAGGGAAAGTGGTAGTAACTGATTTACTCCATGTTTTCTTCCAGGGCATCCAATTTTATACCCAGATCAAGACGGTAACATCGCAGTGGAAAGCTGAAGATGCCACTTTGAAAAGCCCAGCAGTTACCATGCCAACCATGGGCCGCTAACAAGAATGAAGGAAAAAAAACGGTGTTACAGTTGGCAAAACCTTCAACGTACTACTGGCATCCATTGATACTCGTGAAGAAGAAACTGAAGAGGGTAAAAAACGATTCAGCAGTTATATGCTGTAATGTTAAAACGTGTCATTGAGTTCAATATGTGACATTTTTCAAAGCAAACAAAAGCAATTTCTTTGGTGCTGTGATCTTGTGAAAGTTATCATATTGGCTCTAACTTAGCTCAAATATTAACCACACCTTGTAACTGTGAAAAAATAGTAACACACTTACAGCAAAGGATTTCAGGGGAGACTGTATGTTGCTTCTCATTGGCATTGGTTAACTTTCCTGAGAGTTATATACCAGGCTGTATTCAGTAATACCACTTTACTTTCTTTTGGGGGATTTCTTCTTTAGGATTTGTTTTCCATCTCGTTTACCCTTTTGCCTAGCTTTTCTCTCAAACACAAAGAAGGCCAGAGAGAAAGAACAGGCGTTTCACTACTGGGCAATTCAAAGCACCTTTGATTAGCATTCACTAAAATCTTCAGACTTGTCCTTTTTTATAATATAGACGCAAAATTAGAGGATGCTGATATAATCCATTGTTCTTTAGCACTCTAGTAAATTGATTGTATTTTAACTGTACAAGTCTTGTTTTGTGATTGAAGACCAATCAGTTTGTGTTAGTATGTGTGTGTGTGTGTGTGTGTGTGTGCGTGTAATGAGAGTGGTGTACAGGTGGATCAAACTTTGTACCCCAATGGCACCTTTTGTCTTTCTGGCCATGCAGTTTGGATTTAATGTTTTATTTACAATAAAACATTACTGGAGATACCGAGGATTTATATTATTTCATGTGATAGTTTGTATGGGTCCAGCGGATAAACACCTCGTATTTGTAAGGTTAGTATAATGTTCAATTGTAAATTCCAGAGCCAATGCTATAGAATAACACTGAGGACCTGGATTAGGATTTTTTTAGACAACCAATGCCATGACATAGAAGGGCCACTGATTGTTGAAGAAAATCCAATGTGATTTGAATTCTGCAAGAAAACACGAAAAACAGTCACTCACTTTGCCTTTAAAGGAAAACCACTGATGATAAAATTGGGACCTGGGATGTGTGTTACGGTGGCGCATTGCGACCACTATTTCTACATTCATTATCTCGTAATAACGAAGTTAGATCAGGCTTTAGAAGTTGCTGAACATGTTGAAAACACACGTCAACCACAAAGCTGCGTCTCTGAAAACATTGGTGACGTCATCCTACGCATATTATGGTCAGGGACATACAGTGCTGGAGTCAGCCAGCTGACTAAGCCACGAACTTCTTAGCTGTCAATATGGTAAGTATACACATGGGCATTTTGGCCATTGAAGAATCATTTAAAACGATTTATAGAAACAAATTTGTTTTGTGAAAAACGCTCTAGATCTTGACCAATTGGTGCTAAAAAGGCACGTTGATTGGGTGGTACAAAGCGTTCACTATAGCCAAGGAAGGTTAGCCAGCTGAGCAAACGTTAATGAGGAAAGGCAAGGTTACCTTTCAAAATAGTTCAATATTGTGCTCTGCTAAGACATGAGCTAACCAAAAGTGTCTGTGATTGGCGTTGGCTTTCTACAAACTGTCTGAATTAACGTTATGATTTTGAGAAATGGACTGCTTGTAGTAACGTTACTAGCCAATTTCAACTGATCGACAACCTTAAACCTCCAGCGAATTTACTCAAATTAAAACTATTCGTAGTAATACTAACGGTACCCTATTGCTTTTCCCTAACTTGGGCTAACTTGCATAGATATGGACCACATTACCTTGTCCATTCAGCACCGTAGTAATAGACCTACTCCTATTGACAATGAAACAATCGCTTGATAATGGCTTGTCTTTGAAAGTGTCTACCTTTTCGTTACTGTAGATGGCTGGGAGTCTTCCTCACTGTGGTTGGTGGATGGCAAGGTTATTTTAGGGTGTGGTCCGACGGGCACATCACTTTATAAGACAGAGCCAAAGATCCTCATTCTTGTTACTCCTGCCTATTGTCTCCTCACATTTGATCAGCTTGCATTAGATTTCGCTGGCCAGGTTCCTAGCCACACTGAACTATTATGTAGCCAAGTAGATCTCTTTAGCTTAGTCTGGAGACAGTAGAATTTTGCAAGCCCTCTATTGCTTCATACCTCAAAAACATTGCATTTTCTGCTGATTGCCTAGAGTGAGGATGAGCCCGACCCTATCTGTGATGGTTCTTGTATTCCTGGTGGTGGCTGGTATGACCCATGCCCAGGCCAACCCCTCTCTGCTGGACCTCACGCCCAGCTTAGGGAGTATCCTTCCCAGGCTCAGCCGACCAGCAAACGCCAGTCGCATCTTCTATGGGGTGATGTTTGACGCAGGGAGCACAGGGACACGCATTCATGTTTACACTTTCATCCAGAAAGAACCCGGTGAGTAATCTAACTAACTAACTAACTAACAAACTAACTTTCTAACTCTCTCATTCAAATTACACTAAGCTGGTTGTTAAATTGGTTTTCTGAATAATTTATTACTGTTTTATGTCTTTCAGAGGAATTGCCTGTTCTCGACAATGAGATGTTCCATTCCATAAAGCCTGGTCTGTCAGCTTATGCTGACTCGCCTGAACTGGTGTGTTAAATTTCACTCTGAGTTAATGAGGCTTACATCAAACCCAAAGAAAATGCTGCAAAGAAAAGGTTACTGTCTCAGAAACAGGGAATCTGCTGGCTAATGAAGTGAAAAGGCAGTAAGATGAAAGCCTGATTATACTTCTAAAAACAGCAGAACCCCATTCGAAATTTTTTGGTGTTGTTGTTTTCCAACAAATCCATTGTTGTGTGTACTCGCTGTGCTGTGTCTCCCTAGGGTGGGAACACAGTGAGGATGTTGTTGAAGGTGGCTAAGAAGACGGTTCCCCGTCTAGAGTGGAAGAGAACCCCACTTGTTCTCAGAGCCACAGCTGGACTCAGGCTGCTGCCTCCAAAGAAGGCCCGGGCTCTGCTGGACCAGGTGGGCAGCTGTCTGAAGCATCTATTGCCAGCATTGCTTTATTTATGAAGAGGGATCTATTTTTCACTTTTTTTGTTTTGTTTGTTGTTGTTGCTGGCATTGATGGATTCGTCATTAATGAGAGGCAAGTTGCTCAAAAGGTTACCATGAGTATCTTGGCCTTAATGTAAGCGTGATTGTGGTGTTTAAAGATGCACAGTAATGGAACAGGTCAGGCATGTTGTACATGTTAGTGTGATGTAGAGTTTTTAATATAGACTGGGGCTCTAATAAGGCCGTAATTAATTACCCGCGGGTGTTTGGGAGATATGATACTTTGTTGAACTCCTGAGGTGAATTAATTCATTCCTATGTACGGTATATTACTACTTGTGGAGGGCACCTTTGGAAAAGGGTGCAGTGAAAGCGGATAGCACTCAAGCCATTTTTTATTCTCTACCCCTCCCTCTTCCTTCAGGTTCAAGATGTGTTTGATGGATCTCCTTTTCTCGTCCCAGACGACAGCGTCAGCATAATGAACGGTACAAATGAAGGTAACGCCGCCCGCCCGCTGGCCCATCAAACCTGTCCAACCCATTCGTCAGGCAGCACGGTTACTTGCCTGCAGTCTGCAGTGCTTCGCGGCTGGCATCGGTCAGACCTTTATGCTCACTCTTCAGCTTGCTGGTAGATAATCCTGATTTGTTATGATGACTCTCTAGAAACAGGCCTTGTTTTTGGTTACTCTGTTGGTCAAGAGCTGTAATTATGTGGTGAAATTATTGTATGGTCTTGAACTGAACATTGAAGGTAAGTGAGTTGTCAGCGTTTTAACCTGATCTCTCAATTATAGCTCTCCAACACTCTTGAATGGCATTATAAGTGTGAAAGTGTTCAAGGATTATCTTTGTGTTAGAAATGACTGTGTTGGACAAACGCATAATATGTTGTCAGGTAGTTATGATTCTTTTTGTATTTTTAGGAATCCTGGCCTGGGTAACTGTAAACTTTTTGACAGGTGAGTTTTATTAAAGCCTATATTTTGCACCTTATACTGTTTTTAAAATAACCCATCTGTGCTTTATATTTTCCCTTTTTTTGCAATCGTATTCAAATACTTTTGGTTTGGTTTTAACATCAATTGACTCAGTATTACATGTATATACAGACGCAAAAAAGTGAGCACCAATTGTTATTGTCATCTTATTGTCCCTGCTCCTTGCTCACAAGCAGATTACCTCAATTTATACACCCATGGTGCAGTTAAAGCGGGTTGAATTCCTCAAAGGGGTTTCTGTGATCTTAATCAGTCCCCACAGGGAGGATTTCACGCCTCTGGTTACACATCCTTGTGCAAAATCGCCCTTTTGAAGATAAAATCTTAAGTGTAGTCTGACTGATATCATAATGTCTGCTGCCGAGTCCTGGACGGCGTTTTGACAATACGGAATGTTCTTTGTTAGGTCACTTGTATGCCCAGTCCAAGAAGACAGTGGGGATCCTGGATTTGGGTGGAGGGTCGACTCAGATCACGTTCCTTCCAAAATGCACTGTTAGTACTTTTATATATTGTTCTCATGGATGTTTTATACTCTCACTTTTAATACTTATTTGTCACGTTTTGCTTTCACAATGACTTTCCACCTGTAGAAAACCATTGAAACAGCTGCAGCTGACTATATTGCCCGATTTGACATGTTCAACTCAACATATGAATTATACACTCACAGGTAAACTAACTACTCTGTAGTATATCGTGTTCATTCCAGGTTAAACATGGTATTGTTCTCCTTTTTTATTGAATGCAATATACATGCTGGTTAGAATTATATCTGATCTTGTGGGCAGTTATTTCTTTTAACGAAAATATGAAGTAAAACTCTTCCAAGAGATCATTTCCAGCATCCTCAGCTTGGATTACAAACAAAGCCTGCATGAAGCATTGTTGACCTACTTACTAGAAGCCATTTTAACTTACAGGAACCCCCCCCCCCCCCTGGAAGGTTTTTGTCCTAAAAGCATTGTGTGCTTATGCAGGTGTTAGGATGGATGATCGTTTTGCTTGGCCTACTAACTGCTCTATTCAGCATCTCTAATGCATATCCTTTGTGTTCGGGTGTGGATTTGTAACCATGCTGTAACATCCCGCAGCTACCTGGGGAATGGACTGATGGCAGCTCGACTGGCAACTCTGGGAGCTTTTGGAGCAGAAGGTACTTGAAATATGAAATATGCTCTTGTTGTGTTAGCCTTGGAGTGTGCTGTATTTTTCAATATTGGTTCTCTGTCCAATTATACTACTCGAGACTGAGCAGTGAGTGAATCTCTCGAGCCTTTCCTTTCTTCCTTGTATCATGTTCTTCAATTTCTTAGATCGCATAAGAAGAGTGAATTTTGAAGTTCCAGATTGTGATAGAAGTGAAAATTAGTCAAAGAATGTTTTAAAACGCATTCAGTTTCTGCTTATTTCTCTCTTTCGGTCTTATATCAAAGGGTAAGACCTGGTTGACCAGGTTTGTTGACTCTTGGACCAATCCTTATGAAAGGGACCCTTCTCTCTTCTGTGCTATAGGATTGGAGTGGAGGGTTTTCAAAAGCCCCTGTCTGCCCAAGACGTTCAGGGATGAGTGGAGCTTTGGAGGACTCACCTACCAAGTCAGTGGAATCCCAGATGGTACGACTCGCTGTGCAATGAAAACAATCAGTATTTGCTAGGGGATGCGGAGAGAGAGATCTAGTATTTTGTGCATAAGACATTCTAATTATGTATATACGTATATTTTATAAAAAAAAAAAATGTGGTCTCTCTTAAATTAGCATTGATATCCGTTTGATCAATTGTTATAATTAAACAAATATGCTGTAACATTTTTTATTTGATCTATATTTAATTAGTTTTTAAGGTGCCCAATATTCCCAAACAATTATTATCCATTACCTCTCATGAAATGATGCCAGTAAATCAATGGGCAAAGCAACGCTAAAGACAAAACCCATGATATTTGAGTGCACGTGATATAGAGCAGCATTTTTATTTCATTCAATGTATTCATTGTAACTGTTTCTCTCTGCGTTCCATTGTCAGGTAACACTGGGTACAAGCTCTGCTACCAGGACGTCTTGACGGCCGTAAAGGGGATCGTGCATCAGCCCTACAAGCTAAAAGACTCCGGGGTCTTCTACGCATTCTCCTATTACTTTGACAGAGCTGTGGATGCAGGCCTTATCGGTGAGCGACACACGCACGGTCTCGCACACGTTCGACCCACGCCTCACATAATTGCACGGGAGAGCGGCCCTGGGTGAGATCCATTCTCATTCCAGACTGAGACAGGGAAATATGAGTCATCACTGCCTGACTCGGTGATGTGATGAGCTATAGGTGTGTAGTTATTAGAGAAATGCCTACCGTCTGCAAGTCCCGGGGGAAAGGGCACCAGCCCCATTATTAGTATGATGGGCATGTGCATGTAGCGCCGCACTCATTATAATGACGGCTCCAGTGCTCTTGATGAAAGCTAAATGACCCCTCGTTGCTCCTCTTCCAGACACGACCCGCGGAGGGACGCTCGAGGTTGGGGACTTCAAGAAGGGCGCTAAAGAGGGTGAGCGAGCTGAGGGTCATGTCACGCATGGCAACGCGTCTTTACTACGGTAGACCTGCTACTCGAGACGGGGGCTCCATTTCAATGGTGGCCCTCACCTCCTTTCCTCTGTCCTCTATCAAATCGTCTTCAGTGTTACTAGGGCCGACAGATAGGTTGCGTTATAACTACTCAAATGTGACGTCGCTCTTCTGTCCTTAGTGTGCAAGAACATGGCTAAACGCCAGTCAGTCCAGCCCTTCCTGTGCATGGACATGACGTACATCACCTGCCTGCTCAAAGATGGCTTTGGATTCAAGGAGAATACAGTTCTACAGGTGAGACAAGCCTCAGAATTGGAACTACTCAAGAAATTGGTCTCATCGTCCCGAGTATAAAGAGATCGGCCGTTACACAAAACAAGACTGACAGACATCCGTCTGGAATAATTTATTTTATTTCAATAAATATAAAAGGCATTGAGTGGTTTTGGTTTGTGTGTGTGTGTCCCCTTCTAGTTGACCAAGAAGGTGAACAATGTGGAGATCAGCTGGGCTTTGGGTGCCACGTTCAACCACTTCCAGAACCTGAAGATCCACTGAGAAAGAGAACAGCAGAGTACAGAAATGACCGGACTCAAAAAGGATGGGATACTACTGAGTGCTTCACGAGAAACGTTTAGACCTACGTTCAACTGCTTTGCCTTAAAATGAATGCTCCCGAAATCGTCATTCTTAAGGGGGTACCTAATCTCATGAGCAGGGCTTCATGTATCAAAAGCATATTTCTGAAGCTGAACGTCAGCTACATGGATATTCCTATACGTTAAGCCGCATAAGCACTAAGGGATGACATTTGATACCTTGAATTTGTTACTGCTGAGTGATGACGTAACAGCCAACCATCCGCCTTATGGTTAGAGATGGTTGATTTGTTTAGTTTAAAAACAGTGCCTTGAATAACTACTGCGCTGCTCAATTCACCTTCTGTTCAACACATAGAAGAAGTATAGGTGGTCTTCAATTAAACGGTTTAAAGTCGGGCCTTTTGGGGGAGAGAAATTGAAAACACTCATTATCTTTACAAATAAAATTCCTTCCCTCTTGTACATACATTTCAGGTATAGTAATTCTGGTAACAATGCATACTTTCTGTTTTAATAAAACTTCACATTTTTAAACCCGTGTCACAATTTCTTTGGAGACCCTTGTTTGAAGAATCAAAAAACAATTATTTGTACAAATATTGAACTCTTCCCAAAATAAAACCTTCAGCAGCGCATTACAAATATCTACATGGCTGAAATTCAATGAATGAGCCTATTTACAGAAAGACTTCTCACAATCTGGATTCCAATCGCAGGACAAACAAGCTAGCCGGGTATTGTATTAGTCAAACTTATATATCCAATTAACAAAAACAATGCAAGCCATTATACCATAAATTACCTATATTAAATAGACTTTTTGTTAGCTGGGCATGGCGTCAATGGTAAAATACACCCTGTGTAACAGATGGCTGGCTATAGTTGCCCCTGGCATACTCCAAGTTAAGCTTGCTATGGTAATCAGTCTACTGATATTGTGGATCCGCATGAAGTACACTTGTGACTGGCCCAGAGTCTACATAACTACAGGAGGGCCACAACCTCCTCTCCATATGTGTGGCCTCCAGTTGTCATGGTCACCAGCTCATGTGGTTGAGACAGAACCACCACTGAATCTGTCGAGCCTTCGGGGGAGGAAAACAGAATTGGACAATTAAAGGCAACTCATACTTACAGAAAGACACACAAACATCAACCGACAAATGGTTAGGAAAGGAAGCAAACAAGTCTGGGCGTCGTGGACGAAAAGGTGCTGTGTTAATACGCGCGTTTGCTTTTACCTTGTGCCCTCAGCATGGCGTGGTGAAGATTCATGGGTTCCACCCCGGCGGTCGTCAGGGTGACGATGCTGTCGCCGGCCTCCTCGTCTGCCTCCAGCAGGCTGCTGTGGGTCAGGGCCTCGCCTTTCAATCGTAAAGCAGACATGAGGGACACGGCAGCATATCACCACAGACGACAGAGAGAGTCGACACCATTTCACAGCGTCCACATAAATCCTGACAGGGGCGCCTCAACGACCAAAATTGCAGACGCTTCTTCTCGGGGTGAGATGGAACAAGCTAGAAACAAACGTCAAGAGAAGACGCAAGACACAGACTCGGTCTGGCCGCGGGTTAAGTTCAGTGTCTTGCGGCCGGTGTCATTTACCCGTCTCTCTCCCCTCACTGCCAAGGACCTCTTCTCCGTGCCTCTTCCTCATGTGGACGTTCCTGCTGCCGGACTGGGAGAAGGTCTTCCCACAGATCCCACATTGGTGGGGCTTTTCACCTTTGAACACACAAGCATCCACTTAGCACTGCGAGCAGTCACCGACGCCTTGCCTTGAAGTTCACTCCAAATACTGCCCCGTGTCACCCTTGTTTGAGCCTGCTGAAACACATCGTGTATCTACACTGATAATGGCTAAATGCTCACCTGAGTGTACAAGCATGTGTTTTCGTAGACTGGAGTACTCGGCAAAAGACCGCCCACAGCCATCTGCTTCGCACAAAAACGGTTTCTCACCTAGAAAAGTACATGACGATTGACAACCAATCAGCGGTGAAAACCAACGCGCGCGCGCACACACACACACACACACACACACACACACACACACACACACACACACACACACACACACACACACACACACACACACACACACACACACACACACACACACACACTACTCTATAACATACAAAACCTACAAAGCCTAAAATCCAAAACTCAAAATGGAACTTGTTGTCTTTATCATGTGATAGTGATACAAAAAGAAAAGAATACATTTTATTTGAGGGGGCGCCTTTCAGGACACTCAAGGTCACCTTACAACTTAGTGTCCACACCTGTGTGTGTGCGTTTGTGATTCTTGAGGTTTCCTGCTGTGGAGAACTTCTTGCCACAGTTCTTCTCTTTACAGATAAAGGGTTTGTCTCCGTTGTGAGTCCGCATGTGCACCTGGAGTCTCTGCAGCACGAAGAAGCTCTTCCCACAGCCCTCTGCGCCACACCTGAAGGTGCGGTCGTTCCTAAAACACGCCCAAATGTGCAAGCAAATGGTTCTCCGTTACCTTATCTATCTGAAATGTATTTGTGTTTTCTGTTGAAGATGTGTTACTAGCAGATTCAGCCCAATTATCCTGTGATGTGCGGCTTTCTACCGGTGAGTTTTTAGATGGTACTTGAGGTGAGCGGGCCAGGTGAATGTTCTATAGCAGCCCTCAAAGGAGCAGCGGAGGATCTGCTTGGAAAGGGTTCGGGCGGTTCGAGCTGGCACCTCTCGCTTCCCTGCGTCTGATGGGAAACTGTGCATGTGGTCACCTAGGCAACCGGAAAGAAAAAAAAAAAGACATAAAAAAAAAAAGACATTTAAGGACTGTGAACAAGAAACGCAGACGTCTGAGGGGCCAAGCCTCTGGAGTCCTGTTGCATAATGCTAATCAGCGACCAATTTAGACCTGCCGGTGTGACGTGAAGGAGGAAAAAAGCATTTGGATCCAAGCTCAGTATTTCTACAGCCCATTGCAATCACCATCCGTTAACAAACCTTACCTGCATTCAATTCCACTTTTTATTGGAGAAGTATCGACAAATGGTTTTGGTAATGTGGTGTGCCGTTGTCAAAAGTTAAGACTGAGGTGTTTTTATGTACGAAAAAAATATATGATATTACTGTTCGGCACACATCCAGTCCTGGCATCCTGACTGGCTTTGGCATCCCGGGCTAGCTGTGCTCGCGTGGCAGCAATCAGGCTGTCGTGTGCCAGCTCCTGGACCCGCAGGTACCACGGGGCGCTGCCGTCAACGCAGCAGTCCCCGGACGAGACCACCTCCTCGTCATCCTCCTCTGTTCCGTCGGCAGAGAAGATTAAGGGCTCTGAAGAGGCTGCAAGGCCTAGGATGGAGGAGGCAGGGGACAACAAGGACAGATATTTTCCCGGGGGAAGGGAGAGACATTTAGAAACCCATATCTTTTCAATCTACATTTTTGCAGTCTAAAAGGTGGGACAGGTAGGCAGGAGGTGTGTGTGTGTGTGTGTGTGTGTGTGTGTGTGTGTGTGTGTGTATGCATGGTGTTTTGCCGTACCTTTGGCCAGGTTCAGTAGGACGTAGGAGGTGCTGTCCGACTGCTGTAAATCATGGAGCACAGGCGGAGGGCTGGGGGAGCCCCTCGGCAGGGAGTTTGTCTGGACAACCAGGGGGCTTGGTTCTGCAGTACCATACTCTGACAGGGACGGAGACCTCTCGGCGTGATGGCCCAGCCTACCATCTAGGGACCACATCAGAGCTTACGTCAGGATTAACAATGAAACACATTAAACACTCGCAACCTCTCACTCTGAGTGTGTTGTGTATCAACACTAAATAACCTATTTAAGCTTCTATGAGTAGCTGCTGGAATGCACTGGTGCTTGCAATGACGTTTCCATTGGTGGGAGCTGTATTGCAATGCCAAGAAACCTCCCATTGGCATAATGTGCTGTCTGCTAGCACTTTCTAACCGGCCGGCATTTTACATGACCCGTCCAGTATTAGCATTCATCTGTACAATATTGACCTATGGTGCACGTATTTGGGTTGGCTTAATTGAGAGCTAGATAACGGGTACAATATTTGCTATCAAAATTACCCGTTTATTGTGAGGGTACTCTCTCATGAGATTTGCAAACCATTACCAACAAAACACTAGCGGTTGGGAAATGTTTTGTTCTATACTTTTTGTCACATGATAACAGTTTGTTATGTCTATGGAACATTGGTTAAAGTCTGAGACAACTAATTATGAATTTCACACTGGAACTACACTTAACCACACAGACCTGTCAGCTCCAGTGGGCTACACAGAGAGCTTTGAGAGGGGGCCAGCAAAGGTAGGCAGGTGTCCTTGGAGTCAGAGTCTTCCAGACCCTGCCCGAGTGGGATTGACGCACTCTGCACAAACTGAACAAGGAGCTAAAGAGAGACGGAAAGAGATATTGATAAACATTGGTGCGACCACATTGACTGCAAGACACACATTCAGAATTTAGTTTAATAGTAAAGCTGTGCACTTTAACTGATTTAACAGTTTGAATAACTTCACAGGAAGAAAAGTAGATAATCATTTAGAAAGTTAGTTACCCTTACCTCAGGTTTCGAGTCAAGCTCATCAGAAAGCATGGGTTACACTTGGTTAGCTCTGCAGAGAGAAAATAGTGTAAAAACCAGACCGTGGCAAATTGTAATCAACTGCTGTATATAACAATGTGATTTTACAATTCTCTCTCCCTAAAATATTGTATTAACACTCACCCCAAATTGACCAGCTTATTGTAAGATGCTTAATTGGTCATGCGTTTTGGATGGGAGTCACCATCACTCCTGAAGCCAGGATTCAACTGTTCATAATGTCTATATACGAAAAGAAGCTAAGTCGGACAACAGCTCATAACTTAACTGTTAGCGGTTAACATTACCTTATGGGTCTTTACATTTACATAAGTTAAACAACCTTGTAATGATGTACTATTATTCTCCAAAACAATTTTAGCGCAACCACTGCATGACCACGCAGCGATATTGTTATTTCTAATAGCATAGGCAGCAAGACAAGCTAGCTGGCTAGTTAGCTGACAAGCTAATGCGTTAGTGAGAAGTCATATATTTGGTCGTTTTTAACTGCAATACGACCTAAATCAAACACAATCTATTATTCATGCACATCTATTATTCATGCACATCTTACCTTACTATCAATTGATTTAGGTATTAACGTTACTTATTATTAGAAGACACGAATGTGTCAAACAGACGTGTCTACTCTGGTCTACGGCTGCCCTGAAGGAACAATCCTGTGGCAGACAACTTCCGCGTGTAGTTGTCTTTTGGTTTAGGAAGAATCAGTAACATACTTTACTGCCATCTAGTGGTGAAAACGTTTGGTTAGGCTGCTGGCTTATAGGATTCTATTTGTCAGTCGTGTCACAATAAACTACATAGGTCTTCTTTTATTCAGTGGATGTGGAGATACTTGGAAAAATAAAAATGAGCCCCATGTTTATTTTCATTTAACCTTTACTTATGCACATGAAGTAGCATCCTACTGGGACTCTTGCAAAAGTGCCCGATGTGCAAAAAAATAGCACGATTCCAAAAAAGACACAATTCACAGACAATTCACCCCAAACATACACAGGTGTCCCATTTCTTGGTGGTTAACCACCTTTTGTCTAATTTCCTTTAGTTTATGTATAACATTTAGCTGTCAGCATGACAGTCTCCAACTCAAGTAAACTTAAAAAGTTACATTTGAATTCATAAAATAGAAAGCATACCCAAAACATTTTCAAGAGGTGCCTACACTTGTTATTTTAAACATATATCCATTTTTAGACGTTTTTCTGTAAAAATGTATAAACATTACTACAAAATAAAAGGTTGGATTTAAAAATAAAAATTGTAAAAGTAGATGACCAAAAGAGCCAAGCTTTTGCTTCCTTTTTATAGCTTTACCAAGGCTACCAATATTTTGTGAGGCTCGCTGGAAAAGCGAATTAGGAAAGGGTCCAGTAGACATTGACCCCTCATAGCTTAGGTCATGAGAAAACAACAGCCTGGGATCTCTCAGAGAGCATTTTGAAGCCAGTTATTTTTGTCAAAACCATTAGTTGTGAGAATTGCATCATCAACTGTATCAAATCCCCTGATTTAACCCTCTTTTTGCCTTTCCATATCTGTGCAGTTGGTGGACGTCTGGGACATTGTGCTATGCATGGATATAGCTATGTGTGCTCTACCTCCTTGGTGCCATCACTCTGGACTGCTTTGGCCAATAAAGATGTATGTGACTCAGGACTATGCTTTTATGCTTCTTTTGTGCCCTTTTTTCAATTAATTTCTTTCCAATTAAAATTTTTGGTTTGGGGTTAGTCTGTCAGTGTGCAAGCAAAGCAAAAACATATCATTTTTTAGATTATTGATCAAATTTTAATTAAGATACTACTTGACCAATCTACCAAAACTCTCTTTAGAATAACATTTATTATGCAAGCAATCTTTATATATAAAACAAACAAAAACAGTATAAAACACGCTAAAGCAGCGTAAACACCAAAACATCAATTCCGATTCAGTCAACCAGACTATATCTGGATATACGATTTGCATAGATACATAATGTTTAATTATGCAATGCAGTGTTTTGGGAGATTCAACATAATATCTAATTAAAATGTAAAAAAAAAATCTCCTCAAAGTTAACAATTTAAGAATCAAAACATTCATAAAAGCATTGGTGGCATATGTAATTGTCCGTTTGGGATAAAGATGACTTACACAGCTTATTACTAAAGTTGTGCTCCTGAAGAAATATTTACAAGTTTAATTCTTTGCGATGAAAGTCAAATGTAAGACAAAAGTTCAATAAATTTGGTATAATCTATATTCTAGATGAAAGAAAAATAAACATATGCATTAGCAAAGAGGCATGATAAAAAGAAGCACACACGAAGAAGAACATTTAAACTTGAAAATAGTCCAATTTGACTTGTATTCCGCCGTTTGAATTTGTATTCCGTCGAACAGACAACATTCATCTGCGTTCGTTAAATCTGGAGGTTGCGTAATGCCACAGAAAAATATGCATTTTATAGGTAACATTTTAAGTTAATATATTATATACTGTCCTGTGATTGAAAAACGTATGAACAGGCTGATGAACAGTATTTACAATTAAAAAGGTCATTGGTGGTCAGACACATATCTTAACTACTGTACATCCCTATTGCAGACCAATGCTAATGGTTAGCACAGTACGGGGGGTGGGGGGGGGCTCCAAGAGATCCTTCCATAGTAAAGGCTCAGTAATTGTGGCAACAAACAAATAACTTTGTTAGCTGAAACTGTTGAAACTGAGGAGCCTATGAAAGGTCAGATCTACCAGCAATAATAATGAAACATTCAGAAATACAACACATCTATCTAGTTGCAAGCTGGTAGCTTCTAATGTATTTGGACACTGGATGAGGCATTGACAAGGGTCTAGCTTGTAAGGCAGACAGCTTTGCATCTGTAACAACAGACACAATCACATAATTTCTGTACGTCAAAAACCTATGAACTTAAGTACTGAAGCAGCCCTGCATCTGACTTTTTCCCCAGGTTTTCCCTTGAACACACACCATATTAAAACCGGAACTAAGTACATGTTTAAGGCTAATTAAGGCCTTAATTGTATAATGTAAGGACAGATTACAAACCTAATACCACTTATTTGGATTGATCTTTGCTGCCATGAGTTTGCTGATATAATTTTGTCAGCATACTCTATAAAATACATAATCACTTAAGAGAAATTTCCCAGATACATTTTATTAATCAAGGCATAAACCACTTTTAACTACCAATCAAACAAGAAGAATTTCAAATATGGGATGTTAAAGACATGTTTGAAATATTGAGTGATGTGAACTATTATCAGCTTTATATTAAAAAGCGAGAGCTGGCAAAAAGGTATTGGCTACATTTCTCAATCACGGTTTCCTGCGTATTATGGCTTGAACACAAAAAAAACAGCGTGCAATAAAACACCCTTTTAAAAAGCGAGGCAGTTCCAAAGTGTAGAACTGTCATACCGCAGCTGCCTTAATGCAAATAAGTACCTTTCAGTATAAATTGCTTTGGAACAATTTCCAAATATTTCAGTGCAAATACAGAGCGTTTAGAAAATGGGCAAGACAATTCAAAGTACAATGAAATGTAAAAAAACGAAAACAACAAGACACATCTATACGCCTATTCTAAATGTTAAACGTATTACTTCAACAGTGGTTACTTTTTAGTTGAAACTTTGCCCGGCAACTATCTTGAATCTGGTCAGTTTTTGCTCTTGCAGAAGCAGAAAAACCCTGACAGGCTCTCCAGCCCATTGATTCAATGTTCAAATGAAAGGCAAATTACATACATTTCAGTAAGCTCCCTCAGTAAATTACAAACAAAAAGAAACTCCAAAACCACACACATTATCAAATAATTGATAAGCATACTACCTATTTTGAGGCATTGGAAGTAAAGCACACTCAAAGGCTATGCTACCTAGGAAGAGGTTTAATCCTAAAAAGTACACTTCCTGACCTCTAAATGTTTTGACTACAGCTACCATCCACATGATGGGAATGCAACTAAAATAAGGTGCCAAAAAAGACCTACTGTTATCACATTAACTTTTGTTTAAATACACCAGCAAAATCCTCTATTGATAAATTAGCAGGGTAACAGCCCTGAGCACACGTAGGGTGATATGATTATTTCCATAAGCCCCTACCATCATAATGTACTGCAGAAGCTTTTTGAATATACAAATTAAAACTATATTATAAGTGCATGATAAGCAAAGGAAAATAGATTTCAGATAACTGGAGCTAAGAGATGATTAAATTCGATCTTCAGATACGTTTATTTCAGATCATATATATTGAAATTCGTTTGGGTATAGAAGGTACAGTTAAAATGGCTACTTTACAATTGTTGCAGATGGTTTGAATGTTAGTCAAGGTTCAGGCATGCCAATCATTTACCTTTAGCTTGCCGTTGCATTTTCTGCCAACAGTACAGTAATAGTACAACTTAATTTCCTAACTTGGAAGGCGATTGTGCGATTTTGCAAGTCTGCATGTAATGCAGTCTGATACTTGGTGATGACAGGACTGTCAACCAGACGGAACAAGCAGTAGAGGAAATGATTGATATAACAAGGTTCTGGTGTTTCGTTTTTCATTTCTGAGGCAACTCTTGTTTTAATTCAAAGGGTCAATCAAACAGTGAAATTACCCTACAAGACCTTATCTACGGAGCAACCTTAAGTCTTGCATGCCATCATCAAAATGAACCCTTGTTACAGAATCAGCCAACACGAAGTTCCACCTATCATCGTGTGTTCGGTAAATAATCTGCTGTAGCCGCCACGGCTCATTGGTGAACTACATGGAAGTGGGTTAGTCACAGAGAGAAAATAACTTTGGGGATCATCAGTTTCAATGGAAGCGGCCTCGCCATGACAGAGGAAAGAGTGGTTCTGGTTTAGAGTAAGGCAGATTGCAGCAAGAATATAGGTCAACGGATCTGACCGTCAAAAAAGCGAATAGTGCAGGGGCACATTAGTGACGGTCCTACAGTCCCAGTCCAGCTTATCTGGGGCAGTGCTCACCCATCCCAGACTAAAAGGACTATAGTGCTGCCTTTAGACCGGGTCTAATCTGCCTTTAAACCCTGGACAACCCTCCCTTTCTCTTTCTCCCTCTCCCTGTCCTCCTCTTGGAGACTGATCTGCAGCTTTGCCCAGATGCTGGTGTCCCCATTCTTAAGAGCCTGCAGGAAGAGGTCGGTGTGCTCCCTAAGGCGGTCCAGCTCGCCCTGGGTGCGGCGGTTCTGTCGGAGCAGCTCTTTCGTTCTGAGCGTTATGTCCAGCAGCCCGGAGTTGCTCAGGATGTTGTAGGTGTTACAGAAGCGTTTCCTCTTGTTCAGGCTCTCAGGTCCATCATCTTCACCGGCACTGGAGGGACAGCTGTTCTCTTTGGCAGCCGAGATGAACGAGGTCAGCGAAAGAGCCTGCTTGGAGTTCTCGCTGGAGTCAGAAGGAGTCACAGAGGGACAGGGGGAGGGAGAGGAGTTAAACTCGGACCTGCTGACGGCCGGGGAGGGCCTGTCTATGGTAGGACTGCTGCAGGCACTGGAGTCTGTCAGACTGAGCCTGAGTCGGTGCTGGGGCAACGGGGAGTGGGAGCTGGACGGAGCGGGAAGACCAGGGGTCGTAGAGCTGCAACTAATAGAGCTGCCTGACAAATGCCGTTTCTGCAGCTGTTGCTGCTGCTTGTCTTTGTGATTATGCTCCTTGTGGCTGGAGGTCAGACTGTGGCCCCTCTCTGACCCTGATGACGAAGACGTCGAGTAGGAGGAGGAGAAACTGCCTCTCCCGGAAGAGCTGGAGCCATCTCCAGGATGGGGAGCAATCTTAGGGTAGGACTTGAGGATGGGAAGGTACTTCTTGGAGCGTTTGCGTTTCGAGAAGCCCTCTTTGGAGCTGGAAGAGGTTTGGCAAGAGACCACAGGCTGGAGAAATACCACCTGGGACTGCTGGACAATGGGCTGAACAACCTCCACAGAAGGGCTGAAACTCCAGGGTTTAAGAGTGGGAGCACTGTCATCAGGCTAGAAAGGCAACACAAGACACAATGCATTAGTAAAATCTATATGCCACAGGCCATCCAAATCAAATTGAGGTACTAGAGACACAGGAGTCTATGTGAGTGTGTTATTTTCATAAATGCCATCTGCTTGGTTGTTCAAGGCAAAAGCCGAAAGGATGTTAAAAAAATAAAACAAATAAAATAAAAATGCCTGCCTCTGACCAAATTGCCACGGACATCCCTATTTCTAAATCAAGTCAATTATGGACTGTTCTATGCTGGTTCATAGTATTGGTAAGCTATTTTACTTCTGACAGACCAATCATTTACAATACAACGACAAGATGCTGAAGAGAAAAAATCCCATTTCCATAAAATTGGACATCTGTTTCAAAATGTTGCCTCGAGTAATCTAGCTGCCAGTCCTATAATGTAGCCAGAGGCCTAGAAATGACTTAACCTTTATTTGTATCAAGATGATGACTGTGGAGTGTGCACCCCTTTTGGCAAGGACAGTGTAATGTGGGTTGTGAGAGATATTAAATACACAATGCTACAGCTATATACCTGCTTGAGGACTACATTATTCATGATGATCATAGACGAGAGATTGGAGTAGGAGCCCCCCACCACAGCAAGCTGTGAATGCTGAGACCTTGCCCCAACAGCTGAAAGAGAGGAGTCATCTGAGTCTGTTGGATCTGTTGTGCTCGTATACTCCGAGCCTACATCTGCATAAGGACAGGTAGAGGTGGCATATCAGTATAGAGCACTAGCAGTTGTGCTCCAAAAAGAATAATACAAATCCAAAAAGTTCAACATAGCCTCAAATCTATGTAAACATTTGTGTCTGCATTAAACGATGAAGCATTAACAATCGCAACCAACCTGAAATCCCAGAGTCCCTTTCAGCATCTTTGATGGAGCTCCCTGATTTTACAGTGAGCAGCTTGCTCATGGCCCGGGAGTGACTCTCAGTTTTCCTCATTGGGCTCATTGTGTTTCCTTCTTACAGTTTCCTTGTCGGTCAGAGAGCACCCAGAAGCATCAGCGCATCAAACTCCAAAAGCAAATCTGTGAAGAATTCTACACATTAACGTTACTTGAATTGTCCTCTTCCTTACGCGGAGACACAAGTTGAAAAAAAAGTTTTGTTACGAGATGCTTGGAAAAGTGTACACAAACTAAGTAAACAGACAACGAACACTTGACAGGCAATATCGTGTGTGCTGGCCAATCACAGTTAAGGTAAACTAGCTAGCTGGCTAATGTTGCATCTAACGTTTAGGTTTGCTAATTGCAATTAGCAAGAGCTAGTGTTAGTCTAATTTGCAACTAGCTACAGTAGCTAGCAAAGACGTTGTTAGGCAATATGGTGGAGTTATTTTCTCGATACTTTCTCTAGCTAGCTAGGCTAACGCTAACAACGCCCTGTCCTTGTCAATACCTGTTCTCCGCTTCCGCCGCAGTGTGTGAATCCCCTTGTCTTACTTGGCCGCAGTAACTCAAATCTATCTACCCTGGAGGCCTCCACAGCCAGCCAATTATGTTCGTCTCGGTTAGATAGGTTGTCTTGATGATCTTGAAGTTGTCGCTATCGACAATCCAGCTTGGCGATGAGTGTGTTCAAAAAAATCACCATGTTCAAGCAGGAGGAGGTACACGGGATTCAGCATTTCTTCGAACCCCGTCGATCCTTATTTGGAGGGTAGGAGGCGTGGCCACGTGTACTGAGCTCGTAAACGTAAAAAAATGTTTGCCTATCCCCCGCCCACCTTGATGATATCATGCTTTTCTATTGGTTGGGATACTGGCATTAAGCCAAAAAACGTGACAGCGGGCGAAAATGTGGCGTGCTGAGGACATTGAGTACGTGCAGGCATTCCAAACGTGAATCCAATGATGTTGCACTGTTTACTGATCCAGTGTTGGATTACATAATATATCAGGGTCTTGATAGCTAATTTTGTATGTTGTATATATATATACACACATAAACATACATATGTTAACTAGATGTTATGTTTACGATTGTTTTAAAAAACAAATGATCTGCCCCAGAATTTAAAACAATCTTGGCACCAGACTTCATTAAGGACACATTTCACACACACACACACACACACACACACACACACACATATATATATATATACATACATATGTTAACTAGATGTTATGTTTATGATTAAAAAACAATGATCTGCCCCAGAATTTAAAACAATCTTGGCACCAGACTTCATTAAGGACACATTTCACAAATGAAGCTATAAGCTGACTTTCTTTTTCCAAATATTATTCTAATAGGATCGACTATAAGGTACCATGACTACATTACTTACAATGGATTACCATCCTAATGCATTGAAGTTGGCACACACAGAACATTGCATTTATTGATGCCACCTGACAGATTCAAGTAATCAATATTTAAACAAACCAGGAAAAAAGTCACTGCAGATTAAATTCAAACATTGAAATCAGTTTGGTTGATTTTGTCACAGAGATGTCAGTGATTTCAATGTCTTCAATATGACCAGCAAAGTCAACCTCCCTTATTCAATTATTTTTGGAAATAAGCATGGAGTCCCCATTAAGATGTCTGGTTTCTCCCTAAAGTGCAGTTGCAAGTAAATGTGATACCCCTCAAAATCCATCAGTTGGCCCTCCACTCTGTTGAGAAGCAGCACCTAAGGTTGGGCGTTAGCCCTTGTCCATTTTCGGTTGGCAGTTGATCATTTCTTAACATGCCACTCTGTCCATGTATCCATGCTCCGACTATCCTGAAGTGCTAACCTCTGATAGTATCTAATCATAAAATTTCTGGAATTGTGAAATTTATTTTAGTTTTTGGCCTTTTGGTAATTTTCAACATTCCTTCTAGGATTTATGAGTATCAAGGTATCCATTATTTTTTAAGGATAAAACATCTGAAACCTGATGGATACAATGAGAGACTATCAGCCAAACTGTGTTCTTAATCCGTAACTTATGATTAACTGAGATGATGAAGGGCCATTCTAGTTAGCCACGCGGCTTCCGGCATCTGAAGAGGTCAAACAGATAGAGAGAATGAGAGGAAACATCATGAGCACAGTTTATTTATACATTTATTTTATGGGTTTTGTGCTGAGACTAGCTGGAATCTTACTCTTGTGTAGTGCTTGTGTATGACACACTCCTGAATCTCTTACTCTTGTGTAATGCTTGTGTATGACACACTCCTGAATCTCTTACTCTTGTGTAGTGCTTGTGTATGACACACTCCTGAATCTCTTACTCTTGTGTAGTGCTTGTGTATGACACACTCCTGAATCTCTTACTCTTGTGTAGTGCTTGTGTATGACACACTCCTGAATCTCTTACTCTTGTGTAATGCTTGTGTATGACACACTCCTGAATCTCTTACTCTTGTGTAATGCTTGTGTATGACACACTCCTGAATCTCTTACTCTTGTGTAGTGCTTGTGTATGACACACTCCTGAATCTCTTACTTGACACAATCTTTGGCCCTCCGTCTATGTTTTCTTCTCCTTTTCCGTCTCTTCTTGACTAACTGCCTGGCGCTGGAGAAGAGTAGAGATGTTACAGGTTACGTTTGTCAATGTTTTCAAAAGGTCTTAAGATCTCAATCTTGCTGATTTAGTTACCTTCCATCATTCAAATGCATGCGTTTGGGTCTGAAAATAAAGAGTATGTTAGGTATATGAATCTGTTTTGGGAATATTAAAAGGTATTCACTGGTATGCGTAAAGACTCAAATGTATGTGGTTTTCATACCTGCACTCGCAGGCTTGATGCTCCATAAATGTGAGTTCCACATAATGCCCAGTCCTCTCAGATGGAAGTATCCTCAACAGCTTATCAGAGGACCAAGAATGAAACATAATTAGCCACATTTTTTTTTTGCCTGTCGATGTATGGTCGGGGGTGGTGTATGTGGCAAGGAGGTTGGAAACAAGCCTATGCACCTGCATTGTGACATTGCGGGTTCGGGTGGGGAGGCATTGCAGGTTTTCATCTCCACAGCAACCTGAGCATCGCCAGAGTGGGACACAAGCAGGGGTAAATATGTGCTCCACCCCCCCAGGGTACTCCTGCTCCACATTCACCGACAGCTCCATAGCACGACACAGACTTCTACTCCACACTTCATTAAACAGCACCACTGCAAAAAGAGTGGTGAATTTTCTGTGTCACTCAATATTTTCTGTCAGACATAGCTATACACTTCAGATATACAGCATGGGCTAAAATTGAGTACCGGGGGAAAGGACCTTGTGATAATTTGCCCAGCCTTACCTCGCGAGTGGTTTTCAATGGCTGTGTGCGAGCCCTGCAAAATGAAGATTTTAAAAAGAAAATAAATGTTTGCGGCAGTTAACTTGACCAGTAAGGGAAAATAAACAACGGGTCAGGATGCAACATTCCTTACAGAGTCAGCTCAGTAGAAACACACAGATAACAGTTGGAGAGGTAATGAGCGCCTCCTTGTGGTATGACGATAGACAGACGACTCCAATTGTTATTAGGTTATCTACCATCTGTTTTGAGAGTCTGTGCATTTGTACTGGATATATTATGTTCCTTACTAAAATTTCCCACCAACAAATGACAAATGCAATGCCACGTGTATTTTAAAACCCTTAAAAAGCCATCCAAAAAAATCATGCCACATAAAAAAGAAATACTTCTACATCATTTTTATGAACATGTTCACACAAAGAAAAAGTAATAAGTAGTTAACATATTACTTTGTTATGCTTAGATGTGACAGCATGAATCCTAAACCAGAAAACGTAAAAATAGGGAATTCTCTGACCTGCTATATCCTTTCGAAGCTTTTTCAAATATATCAATGAATTGACAACACCACCAATCCGGAACAGATTAAAATGCGAGCACCAGAGCGTGAATGTAATAGCACATCAAAAACCTCTTTGTTTGGACAAACTAACACCCCAACTGTTGGATCAGCGGAATATAAACAACCACTTACCCAAACATACAGATCCAGAGTAAGAGAGACAGTGCTCAAAGATAATGACTAGAGACCCAGCTTGATGGACTCTGCTCCATAGCTGAGCTCTGTTCTGAGTTAGTCATCCTTGGCCCAAGATCTGGTAATATAGAATATTGCATAAACCAGGCAGAGACACGTAGCATGGCACTCTGAGAGCCAACAGGCCCAGTTAGAGACCCTCTAATGGGTCACGTAGAGCCCCTTACAAAAGGAGCCCAAGTAGGCCAGACGCCAGTCAGACCACCTCGCTGGGAACCACGGCTACAACAATTAGACACGGTAGCCATGTCGGACACAAGGCTTCCAAAGAGGGATTGAACTCCACAAGAACTCATCTAAATCCCGTTCTATGCAAAAAGTTGCCATTATACCTTGAGACAACTTATGTACGTTTTGTTTTTTACCCTCCCTCTGTGCAACTTTATTTGTATCTCTCTTTCCCTACTGTTTTGTATTCTATCTTTTATGAATGTCATTGTGCAGAGAATATTGAATACTTTTGAAGAGTTTTTGATGGTTCATTCCCCTTGTGCATTCTGTAGTCCCATCTGGCCCTGTTTGAAAGTGACGAATAAATCACATAATTCAACCTCCTGTCTTCCATTTTATGCAATCCGCAACAGTGCTCTGAAGGAAAAGAGAGAGTAAGAGAGGCTGCTTATTGGCCCCGAGACCAAAAGTTGTAGAACATTGATTATGTCAATTTTTTACTTATCACTTCGAAGTCAAAAGCAGACATTACATTTATTCAACATCCTAAAACAGCCAGACAGTCTCAGCTGTCTAACAGAGGGGGTTCAAGGTTTTTGGCTGGCAACACAAGATTGATCGATGGCGCAGTGAGTATGGCATGTCTCTGCATTCACCTTGTCAGATTGGGGCCCCAATTAGCAGGAGCTCTAGATAATGTAATATAAATAAAGATACAAACTGGGGAGTTGGGATTTAGACTTAATCCGGAATGCTATTTCTTTGACATTTAATTGTAATTCTCAGCTGAAGGGTGTAGGCAATTTACGAGAAGAATCTGAAGCATTTATGAAGATTATTTTAGTGTTATCACTTAAACTACATTGCTGTTCCTTCTTAGTGGAGGTTGCACGGTTATATAGGGTCTGTAACTGGAAAAACTGCAGCACTATAGCCCTGGTTCCCTCTCTCCCAGGGTCCTAATCTGAGAGGAACACAAAGCACCGGAAAGACACTTAGTGTTACCCACATGGGACTCAACCAAAAAGACGATATGTTCCATGAGACATTTCACTATTATATTCAAAATCTTTTCAAACTTAATTTTAACTTGGCAATTATGCAAACGTCTATCTCTATCTGGATGGATACAATCGGTTTGCTGTAGTCAAACATGGCATACAACAGCTATGTTCACCAAATATAGCTGTACACATGTGTTTAAATCCATAATCAGCATTATCTCTTAAAAAATAAAAATCACCCAAACTGCGCTGTATCACTACATCTAGATAAAATAGTTTTGAGTTTACAAGTTTCCTGTTGGTGGTACCTGGGTTGTCATGACGCTGAAGTAAATCAAGAGTTGTAGAAACGCATGGGGAAAATTATATTCCTCAATGTGACTCGTATTACTATTTCACGTGTGGTAGTAATAGGAGTCACATTTAGAGTTAGGGACTTCTAAGCAACTTCACCATGTGAACTTCATTGTGAACTGTCCACTAACAATACAATATAATGTCAAATATACTTTAAATTACACTTTCACTTTCTAATACTCCTTATTCAAACTTGTTTTCATGCTATGTACAGAATGTTAACGATAGTTGTAGCCTTTTACTTACAATACACAATGCTTGAAAAGTGCAATAAAGCTTTTTGTCACACAACTCCACATAGAGTGTGTTAACAACACACAAAATCGAATATAAAAGTAAAAATTACATTGACAATTTCCTTACCTGAGCAGGTGGCAACTGCAAAATAAGAGTCGCTAAAATCTGCAAAAGTTGGAGAACACTGTGCATCTTGTCAAAAACAAATATTAGTCGTTCGTCAATCTATTTCTGTGGAAGAAAGGCGAAAGGTAGTCGTCAGTAACAGGCGTGAGTAAAGCTTAGGGGACGCGCACATTGTAGCCTACTGCTGTGCACACACAAAAAAATAAGTAGAAAGAAAACTCCAATTAAAGAGGTATATCATTTGACCATCGCTGCGGACCAAATAAAAAAAAAAGTGAATGAATCTTCCTTGTCAATACAAATACTGCAGTGGGAAAGCAACCATCATTCTAGCAGTTGTAATCGAACATGTAGTTGGGTAGCAATATGACGATTAGGAGGGCGTACGGCAAAAAAATGCATCTCTCCCTCTCGCACGCCCCCCCCCCCCCCCCCCCCCACACACACACACACACACACTTGACATTTACCTAAGAAACGTTCATACATAAAGGAATGCCCAATAATTCCTCAAAATACATTTTTTATGACTTCAGCATGATGACCTCTTGTCAATGCCGGGGCCCAGACAATGTAGACCACACTGGTAAAACTACACAAATAACCCCAATTGAAAACGACTTTGTGACTTATCAAGACTGAGGCCTATTGGATAGTTGAGAGTTAATGGTCTTGTTGGCTGTAACAGTGTGAGAAACATCTATCTATGTGAGAAGTTGGAAAAGACAGAAAAAAATGAATGGCTCATAAACAAGTCTTGGACTTTGTACTGATCTCTTCATTGCGTACATCTTGTTTGATTAAGCCCCTTAATTTATCAATGTCTTGACCGACACGTGTTTAGTTTACATACTCACATCAACTAGTCTTATGTGAAGTTAAGTTTAGCTGATAAGGCACAGTACACCCTCAACGAGATATGTTCTTTATCCACTATCAGGGTAAAGTTCTGTTTTTAAACGCAGCATGATTTATTAGCTAATTTGTTTGGTGTTTTAAATAACAGTGTCTGTGTTGAAGATTACCAGAATAAATGATCAACGTCTCGCCCCATTGACTTTCAGCGTTATTTAAAGAGATAATGGCTTGTTTGTTGTTTGTATTAAACCAGTGCCAGCTCTCGTCTAACTTTTAATATTCCACAAATGATGCCCCATTATAACGTATAAGGACATACAGTATAACCTTAGAGTTGTAATTGAAGTAATATCTCACATTATCTTTTCTTTATAGCTAAACTTTATTATGATTCTTAAAGGCTGAATGTACAAATCAATGTGAAATAAAGAAGACATCTCCCCATAAGGGTCCATTGGTAGGAGAGAGACAGATGTTACTTATTGTCCCTGGAGACCAGTTAACGCCTCTCTGCATCCAGCCCCTGTCCCCACAGAGACAGTCCACCAACAGGGAGAGAGAACAAGACAGACTTAGAGAAAGAGCAAGAGAAAGAGAAAAAAGAGAGAGAGAGAGAGAGAGAGAGAGAGAGAGAGAGAGAGAGAGAGAGAGAGAGAGAGAGAGAGAGAGAGAGAGAGAGAGCGAGGGGGAGGGGGTAACTGGACTACGAGATGAGAGGGTTGGTGGGATTTGCCTGCCGGCAAAGCAGCAGCAGGTGGTACACTTCCATATGATTTTCCATGGTAAGGCCTCTCGATATCTCTTCATCACCAGATGTGGAATCAACCATCCATCCCTGACGTCCTAGTTTGTACGCTTAAATAACATTGCCGATAAAAGCCTTCAAGTACTTTTGTGACATTTGAAAACATAAAAAAAATAATAATGTAATACTGTATGATTGAAGGATGGCTTGGAAAAATAAAACTTCGTCTTTATACCTGGGGTTGATAAATATTAGTTAGCTCCTCCTAAATACCCCACAATACACTTTATAACATATATTCCTCTGTGTCTCTAAAAGTTTCCCAACATTGAGACATATCTATTCCCCAGGAGAGGCTGTTAGGAGGTTGCTGTTCAGGGTCACTGGTGTCCTCTTTGGTTGACTGCCACTGGCATAGGTGGTCCTTCAGGGCCAAAGAGACATCCCTGTGGAGATTTCTGAAAACACAGTATTAAAGGATGCAGAGGAAGCGGTGTGCGTTTGAGTAGATAGTACATAATCCACGCTGGTACCCATTTCCCAGACTCTGTCAGCCTCTGCCTCCAGGTGCATTTTGGGTAATGTCACCAGTTCCCAGGCAGGCAGTCCAAAATTCAATGATTAATGTTACCCTTCAGGCCAAAGAACTACAACCCTATTCTTACATGGATATAAACATACACACGGAAGTCAAATGTCACGTATAGGACCGCAGCTGACGCAGAGGACTTGAGTTGGGAGATCATAAAAACACAAACTTTACTCATCCGATCAGTAGTGGAGAGCAGATACAAGAGGAATAGAGAGCGAACGGTCGAGGAGAGCAGACGTGTGTCAGTCAGTTTCCACGTGCAATTCCCCGGTCTCTTACTACTCCCCACTCCATCAGGAATGCATTATCGGGTCCACATCAGACAATTCACTTTGCTTGCTGTGATTTAATGTTACACTAAAAAAGGCATATCAATTCCAAAGAGGACTCGGTAGGATTGCATTAAATCCGTCATTGGGGGATCCTTGGGGGCCGTACTGTTGACCGTACCACCACTCCCTCCTGATGAGGATGTTAATTGGATCCATAGCGTGCGTGCAAATCACTTCAACTCGTCCATCCATTTCCACTCACTGCCATGTCATATTAGTGTGAAATACAGCTGGTACACAGCTTTATGACACTTAAGGGGAGGGAGTGTCTTTACCTTCAAAGTGAGGGCAGCCATATATTCAAACAATGCCCCTGACTGATCTCTCATTTCCTGTGAAAGTGGTTTGAACATTTTTCCTTCTTCAGAGGAGAACACCCTCTGATTTCTAGTCGTGAGAAAATGTGTGACTGAGAGACATATAAGAGGAATGTAGAGTTAGCACAGGCAGGGTACAAAGACGTACATTAAAGCATAGCTCATAACAACAAGAGACTGAAAAAAACCATGGGCCAACTCATTCTGGGAATGTGTTTTATTGGATATTTTACAGAATATCTTTAAAGAAACAATAAATAGTGGGAAATAAAGCAGTCAATGCTTGCCGAAAAACTAGGACAAGAAGAAGCATTCGCAACTACATGTAGCAACTCGACAGAGCCGAATCTCTCGACAAGATAAACATCTGGGATCATCTCAGAAACAACAGTATGCTTTAGCGGCTTCCCGTTCTTTCCTCACTAAAGAGCAACAGTGAGCTTTGACATGAAAAGCTTCAGCTCAGTAGGGGGAAACCAATAGAGAATGAAATCCATATTTCAGCTCCAAAGGCTATTGGGGGTTTAAAAGGCTAACATCTTCAACATGGCAGTCTCCAGTACTGGGGTTTGAACTGTAAACTATGCGGAGATTCTTTCTACCTCGACTCTCACCAACCGTCAAAAATGGCAAACAGCGTTTCAAATCGATACATGGTACTCCCTGGTGTTTAGAAAATGACAGTAGACGATCACCAAAGACAAAACATGCCAGCAAATGCAGATGAAATAAAATATTAAACAATGCCAACCACATTGTGTTTTCTTATGTTAAGCTCAGCGGTGAACACTTGGGGGTAAGTCATGTCAAGATTCTGTCAAACACAATGCTATCCATGACCAAAAGTTTACATTTCAGACAGCGTTCGTCATTCCAGAACCAGGGCTAACTATGTACCAATACAGAACACACAGTCCTGGCCACTAAATCCTGAAGAGTTCTTTTGTTAACTTTCGATGAGCGGCTGTTGTATGGTGTCCCGGAGGAGGCTGACATTGGAGACATCACAGGAGAAAAACGATCTACCGCATTCATTTCTCAGTGGAGAAGGCTCTCTTCATGAGTGGAGGAGGTGTCTTCCCTGCGTCGTAGACTGACTCGGGGAGAGGCGAGCTCAGGCAGCACCAGTCAGGGATGCGGCCCGTCTGGTTGTAGTGGTCCCTGGACACAGACCTGCTACCCAGGATGTCCTGTAGGGCTCCGAAGATGGCACCTGTGGCAGAAGAAGAGTGGCCACTGGTTGGTGCACTTGTAGCGACCACACAGTGCAGTCATAAAAGCCCTCAGGCTCTCTCTGGTTTCTCTTAACAATAAATGCTGAAATGAATTCAACAAGCTCGTTTCTTGCATACTTCTCAACTGTTACTGTGTTAGATAAACACCACGGAGAAAAGACCACAGTTTTTGACTCACCTCCCAGCCAGGCTGTACAGTTTGGCTTGGCAGGTGGGGAGTGCAAGCGAAAGCTCTTAGTGGCCAGAGCATCGCAGTACTTCGGTTTCTCCACCAGGAGGCGTATCTCGGCCAGGAGGCGGTGCAGGAAGCCAGGCAGCATGGCGGTGCCGCCAATCACCACCAGGTTCTCTGACAGGACCTTGCGAGTGTCGATGGGACACTGGAAGACACAGGGAATCCAAAAAGATTAGATTCCCCACAACCATTTTTACGTCTCAGAGTGTATTCATCAACATTTCCAATTCATGGTAGCATCGGTTAAACAGTCAATTCTGACTGGTCTTTGACAGGGCCTTTGCAACATGGACTATATGACAGAAAGGGCACAGCTCACCCATCATAGGTATACAAACTGGACAAGTAGTACACAACCTTCTTACTGACTGGGTGCTTCCAAGACAAGGAGAGGAAGTAGGACAGGTCACATGATGAGGCTGTGACTCTTTGGCCAATCCCACGAGTGCAGACTACAGCATTAAACACACGGTGACAAACGGGAGCTAAAGCGGCTGACTTTACCGCAGCCGGCAGAACTCAGCCTCGCCAACACCTACGTCGTTCCAGCCGATTTGACTTTGTGGAAGATCGTCTCCACTGGGGTGGGGGGGGGATTAACAGGCTGTCCTACACTGGGCTAGTCCCCACTCGCACAGCCCCCAATAGAAGAATATCTGGTAGGTAGGGATTGCCGTAGTAACTGGGTTATGTAGGTTCATTGGAAATAGTGTATGATGCAATTTTTTGGTTTTCCACGAAAAACACACTGGAATGTTTTCTGGAGGTCACTGAAAATTAAAACGCTTTAATGATTTAACATCGGCAAGTGTTTTACTACGAAAAGAAAACTTCCTCACACACGCTCCAGGTTAATGCATCGCTCGGCTATAAAAGTGTCCCCCTCTGGACCCCTGCAGACGGCAAAAAAATGAATGGTGCCTCCTACCTTCACCAGGGAGTCCAGCATCAGAGTGGCAATGCTCTTCTCTTCATTGTCCTGCTCAAACAGCATCTCCATCACAGAGTCCCTGCAAAACACACCCCACCACCACACCGTTAGCCATGTCCACAGAGCTTTAAACCCGCGAGTCTTTGGCGACAGACATCAGACCCAGCCTCACGTCATGATCCCCCTGTCCTTCAGTGACAACACAAACGGACTGGCACCAGATAACACAGAGGCACGTCTCTAGGATTGAGAATCCCTCGGATTGTTAAAGGTCCCTGCAATGAAGAGATGAATGGCCTACCACCGACTATCCTGATTCAATAATAGGCCTTGCACCAGATAAGAGAAGAATACAGCCAAAATGTATTACAAAGCACTCAGACCTGGCAGCACAGGCAAGAACAGAACGCAAACAAAGCTTGATTCAATTGTGTTCTGGTAATGACATTGATAGTGGCTTAAAAAAAACACCTGATTGGTCCCTTGATATGCAGAATCTTCTCCCCGTCCAATGGATAATCCACATCGGGGGGTGGAGTGGGGCGCTGCAAGTGGACAAAAACAGGAGAATGAGAACATTGCCAGTTCAAATGTCCTTATCAGTGTAAGAAACAAAAGCAGTTATTGCCTTGTCATTGGAAAAAGAGATAACTCGCCTCTGCGGTTCCTTCCAGATTAAAATTGGCTTCTTGGATCTTCATGCCTCTCTCCAGGTCACTGACGAAACAGGTTCTCACTGTAGGGAACATCACACAATGCAGCCGCAAAAGGTCAATGAGACGAAGGGGGATTCTTCATAAACACAATCACCCTGTGGTCATATATTGTCTGAATAATATCTGGGCAAAACTCAATAATAAAGAGACCCTACCCTTGATGTCCTCCACAACCTCTTCTGGGACAGAGCCTAGGGAACAGATCAAAGATACGATTAGGAGTCCGATTTTCGTTTTGTTTGACCCATTTCACCCAACAACGCATCCAGCCTCTCCATTTGTATTCAGTTCTACTCAAAATAGTTCTGCCCTTTTTACACTCCTAGGAGTCACATCCCATGGGAATTACTGGGGAGAATATGGTAGACTTTGCTGATTCCACATGCTCTGACGTCACGTGAAATATGGAAGCTTATGCACGGCAACTCAACTATGTGATGCCGTTAAATAATACAGAAAAGGCGGGTCTACTATGGTGGTACAGCTGTAATTATTCATGTGTATCCGCACCGCCGAGCTTGGTATGCACCATACATGGCCAGCTCTCCTGTGCCGTTCAGAATACAATAGTATCTGCTCTGAATGCAGGGAGAAATGAACAGCTCTAGTGGGCATTTCTATATGTATAATTTAGGTTGTGCGAGCTAATCTTTCAACACCCGAATGAATACAAGATGCTGCACGGTACATTAAATGTGTAAAGCAAATACAGATTCCAACTGCCTGCACAAAGACTTCCTGAACAGAGGGGAGAAACAAGAGCATTCATGAATGGTAATGTCATACACGGCAACAGAAGTTTTAATCTTATTATCATCAACACATATGTATGATAAGTCTGTATTTGGAACTTGTTTCAAAAGTCTTTTTGGTGATTTCCAACGCTTTCCTCTTACCAATGACCGTAGGCAGACTCTGGCTTGTGCTGGAGTCTGTGTCCACAGTGCACTGCTCCACAAGTAGCCCGTCCATCTCCCTGGAGACACAAAACACGCACACGACTTCACGTAGGTAGTTGGATTACAACCCGTAAAATCACTCCTCTAGATGCGGCTACGATTATTGACTCTCTGAGAAGAAAGAAGCTTTGAATGTAGAGAAAGAAAAAAAAGGTCCCTTGACTCTCTACGTGATAGATGGGGAGAAACAGAGATGCGCGTTCCGTTTGGCAAACTTTTCGTCGCATACCCTGAAATAGCCAAATGATATACCTGTGAATGGCTTTTCCTCCCAAAGGCAAAGCCTCCCAGGCAGATAGGATGGGGATGCATTCATAGACCTGTTTCTGCAGTTAAGAAGGTGAACAAACATCCCAAACAACAGTGCAATTTAAAAATGGCAATTAGGGGTGGTTTTCTTTTGAAGTTTTCAGTATGAAACTTCCTGCATTTACTCGTGTACACGGCTGTTGTATACTCTGTGTTAATTGGGTGCTCATCGGTTATAATGCGCGCATATAGAACTCAAACTATAGTAAATGCAGTTAATACGAGCCTTGGACAGTTACAATATTATTAAACCATGTTCTAAATTTGAATCCAATACGAAGTTGTGTCGATCATGCCTTCCTTTTCGCCCATTTCTCATATAGTACTATTAGCCTGCATTCATTTATTCAATGTGGTTCTAATAATTGACAGTGTGTTGTTTCAAGTGAACGTGAAAGAGTAGCAAATAATGCAATAAAGTAAGGTATGCCTATTAGAGCAAGCTTTCTGCAATATGGCCGGCCCTCAATCCACTTCATTTGAGCGCTGTCATTGTGAATAACTAACCGGTGTGATTTGCTATAGTCCGTTTGGGTGCTACCACCTCAGATGGTTGAGCAAGGACCCTGTACTGTTAGTGGTTTAAGTTCATTCTATTTTACAAAGTTTAGATTTGACCCTGTCTTATCTTTTTTTTTTTTCTCTCGAAGAAAACCCATCCTTGGTTTTGCTGCGCAAATGTTTTTGCATTCGCCGCCATGATTGATCGACTAGCCTACTGATAGGAAAAGTGAAAATGTATTGCATGCTTTTTTATTTGGAAGATGCTTGCCATATAAAAAATGAACGTATTTAATAAGATTAGGCAGGAAGATTTTCCAATTACTGAGACAAGTTTTAGGCTAGTTTGTGATCATTTTGTATTATTTTATAAATGTATTATTTAATAACTTTACGTATTATTTTATTAATTATTTATTTATTACAATTTTTTTTGTTTTTACGTTTAGAGATTTTTGTAAACCTTTATAACTTCAACTTCGGGGACACGTGCACACATTCCGATCCCTGATAGCAATATAGTAATATAATGCTCAAACTCTCTTAAGCTCTATATGCAGCACATGAATATAGAATATATGAATAACCATCCCATACCATATAGCAAAGATGGGAATCAAACCCTTTGTGCTTTCAAAGAAAGCAAAAAAAAAAAGATACAGGTAACACCAAGGTCTCAGTGTACCCACAATCCATCACCAGACCAGAGTTGATGCCCAGTGTCATGATGGACATCAGGTGACTGGGGGCAAACAGCACAGAGGGCACCTAAAAGACAGACACAGGCGACAGACAAAAGTCAAACCTCATACACCGTGCTGGCCACGGATCGCACATTGCTCATTCAAGGTAGCGTTCAAAATTAGATTACGTTTTTGGCTTTGTCACGCAGGCAGTATGAAAGGAGAAGACAGACAGAGACAGAGACAGAGACAGAGACAGAGACAGAGACAGACAGACAGACAGACAGACAGACAGACAGACAGACAGACAGACAGACAGACAGACAGACAGACAGACAGACAGAGAGAGAGAGACAGAGAGAGAGACAGAGACAGAGAGAGAGAGAGAGAGAAAGAAGTCATCCAGTACCTCAAACTGCTTGAAGAACACCTTGGTGAGGGTTTCTCTGAAGTGGGAAGGGCAGAGGATGGACTCTATGACGACCACCCTTCTGTCGCGAGGGTTCACCAGCAGATGTCTAGGTAGAGGTTTGGCGACGTTAGCCATTGAAACTGGCTTGACCAAGTCATTACAAAAACGGCAACCAAACCTCTGACGCGTACATGTACCATTCAAACGTTATATTATCAGACACTTTGTTGAGCAGCATTGTGTTTCTTACCTGAAGTAGAGAGTATGGATGAACTCTTTGAGATTGGCATAAAGTTCCTCTGTGTTGATGTTGTACTGAACCACTTTGATGGACTAAAGGAGAGAGTATAAAGATATTTAATCTTTACAACACAGCAAATTGTTGTCCTATAACACAAATCATGCCTTAAGTTGCTTATATATCTCAGATGGTGTGACACCAACTGACTGACATCTCTTAGCTAGAAATGCATGGCTAACCTGTTTCTGTCCTGGTTTCTGGATCTCGCTGGGAATTATGAACCTGGGCCCTGTTTCCCCCGCAAAGCCACATCTGCAAAACAAAACAACAGCAACATAATAATAGTAATAATGATAAATAACCGACCCCTTAGGAAGCAATTGTTACAAGGACCGTTACGGATAACGCCATAAATTAGCAAGAAAGATCACCTGATTCACACATGACTAACCCTCCGGCGGATTAATTTCCAACGACGGCATTATTTAACATTAGCTTTAATAGTCATAGTGATATTAATGTAAATTACTTGTATTCTATTGAATTGAATAACAAATCACAGACAAACGAGACGCCATAGACATCGTTATCGTTCTATACTTCTAAAATGTTCTCACTGCTGGGCGTGTGAATGTAGGCAAGCTAAATGTCTACTTGACTAGCCGTCGCGCTAGTAATAGGGGACATTTATATATTGAATAACACGGTGATTCACGAAGAGGAGTTTTACCATCTAACAGTGGACACGAATAGAAACCTGGTGCATGCAATGTTGTTCATGTCATGTCTATAATATAATAATCGAACGATCGTTGGCACTAGATTAGCTGAATGCTAACTACTAAGAAGAAAAATAGCTAACGCAGTTTTGTACTCACTTTGTGTACGCTGCTCCTAAATCAATAACGACGGCAGTCTTTTCTCCACCACTCCCCAACCCTTCAAATAAGGGCATTGTATCGTTTCGCCGTACTTTACAGATGAAATCTTAGCTAACCAAAGAGAAGAACACCACAATTAGAAATTGTTGACTTTCTGGGAAGGCTGGGTCCATCCAGATTTAGATCATTATGACGTCATCGGAGACTGCCTGATTAAAACAAATGAATACAGTATACCACTACGCTGAGCATCTAATGGGGCTACAGTAGAAACAGACTAATTTACTAATTAACCACCTTACAGTTGTCAATTTGTTTTGTATCTTCAGAGTAGGTTAAGTTATTTGGCTGCAAAAAATATAAACGTTATTTTACTTTTCATATCAATGTAACAAAATTTGTCTAAAGTAAAATGTTTTGGCAAACGAGTATTCATGAGTATCTACATGGGAAGTTTACCAATTTGGGTTTAATTGATCTTCTTATAACTTATAATATAATCGTCAATAATATCAAAATAATAAAGTCTTTATTTTTGGTATATAACAAACAAAATACATGTAGGCCTAAGCATAATAAAGAAATGACATATATACTAGTAACATGGACCGCGAAATGTTTTTCCTGTCAAGCTGTGCACAGGTCAATCTTTCAGTCAGTGAAGATATGGAGACGTCCAGTGCAATTGCCTCCTAGCATGGAGTTCCAACTGGGGTGGAAGGCTGTAACTAACACAAGCATGCTTAAATCCTTGTCCCTGAATGTGTGCTGAAGTTGCCTGCTTTCGTGGAACACTTGGGCACAGCAAGGCCTTCCCATACAACCAACTAGGGAACAGTCTTCTTGCTTAGGGTCCCACACGGCAGTAAGCTTGGAAGGCTGTATTTTGTGTCTGAAAACAAAGATTAAAACGCATTATATTGACAATAGGACAAAAGGCCAGCTTTACTTGGAGACAATACAATGTATGAAGTATTCTTTCCCACTGAAACTTTAAAAATCCTATAAATCACAAAACAACATCAACATCAACATCAACATTAGGCTAATAATGCAGGGTACATTTGCAAGAAATAGGCCACCACTTTTGTCTCTTATCAAAGGCATGGAGGCTCTTCAGTGACTGACACTTCATATAACTCTCATTTTGTAGAGGACTACCATATTTTTCTGCCCTATTGCAGTTTCTTGGTTTTATTAAAAAGTGAAGGGAAATGAGTGACACATTTAGCTATAGATATTTCCTTTGATGATCAGTGGAGGGGCACCCGCCTCACCATGCTCCACTTTGAACCCCTGCAGGAAAAAGGCCAGTCTCATTGCTTTCTATTCCTCACTCTAGCTCTGGAGATAAGCCAATGTGACTGCCGGGGAAGCCTTGTGACAGTACGTGTTATTCAGTCTTTGGAGGATTCCACCCCTCTCTGTGTACCCCTCTCCTTTCTCTGTTTGTTACCCCGTTTAACTTTTCCCTTTTCCTCCATCTCTCATCCTCCCATTTGGTTCTCTTCTTCCTCTGTCCTCACCACCTCTCTCAATACCTTTCCATTTCTCTCTCTCTCTCTCTCTCTCTCTCTCTCTCTCTCTCTCACTCTCGCTCTGTGTGTTCCAGGCCATTGTAGAGACAAAGGCATGTTATTATTCAGTGATGCAGTGAGGAGATGGATTAGAGGAGTCTGTCTGAGCCAATATGTGTTCCTGGTGTCCCTGGGTGGATTGTCTGTTTACCAAGCAGAAAGGCTGTTGAAGTCCCCATCAGGGGAACAAACCAACCCCCAGTGAGAAAGGAATACGGCCATGAAAAAGGATGTTACTTGAAAGGATTGGGGATGTTATACGCCTTTTTGAAATATCCTAAACAATATGCAAATTATGCATGCCAGTATTTTCTCCAGTGATGTCCGTTTTTCATCCAATCAAGAGTAAAAGCACTTCTTTAATTTGAGTGTTAGCCACAGTGTGAACTGTGTCCTGGGAGAGACAGTTTAAAGTGAACTGCATGCCAAGAAAACAGTTTTTTCCTCAATGACTCAAGGATGAATACTTCAACACTTTAGGGCTGAATTTGAGCTTGGGTTATCCATTAAGAGATGCATGCAGTTTTTATCTTCATGTACAAGTTAGTGGCCATAACATCGATTACAAATCAGACATCATGGCAAATATGTTAGCCTAATTTTGATTCCATCTCCATTCTCTTTGCCTTACTGCTGCCTACTTTTTTTTTGCCTCACCATTCAGGAAAGACATTTTCATACAGCTTGTGTTTTGTTGCAGTCCATCAGAAGGCCCAAATTAAGCCACCCCTTTTGGGAATTCTACTCCCATTCTGGCACTATGTGACCCTGATTCAGTCTCTACGTTTGACTGTGTCCTGTGTGTTCTGCACTGTTTCGCAGAGGACACAGTCGCCCCGCTGTCTCAGGACGTGGCCACGGAAGGCACCGTGTCGTCAGAGGACCCTCCCCATATCTTCTCTTGGTGATGTGACACCAGACGGCCCAGAGGCCGATGTCATCATAGCAAACATCCTCAAATCTCCGAGCCTATCAACCCCTGCGGTGAGGGAGATGCCAGAGGAGGAGATGTGTCATTTCAACTTTTCGCATCGAACAGAAGCTAAATTAGTCCGTGTTGTGTGAGCATACGATTTTTTTATAATCTCGTGTCCTCGTATGTGTCATTTTGATTTCAACTGTGATTGGTCTCGCTAGATATTAGCATGATACAGCAGTCTGAAGAAACACCAAACACCTGACCTCGTCTCATTGTCACCCATCCTCCTCACCGTGACAACAGTAGCCAAGGCGATTCCCCTGACTGTCTCCAACGCTAAGTCAGGACTGGAGGAGCTGGAATCAGAGAGTGAGAAATCAGAAACTTGCAGTCTGGAAAAAACCTGGAAGGGGAATGTTTACATTAAAGGGAGGAGACGGGAAGTTACAGCATGTTTATCTCTCATCTTAAAGAAGAACCAGATGAGGACGTGGAGAATACAGAAGAGTCAGAAGAAGAGAGTGAGGAGGACTTGACTGAAACACCCAAACCCGCCCCCACCAAACTCCCCTACAGCTTAATCCCCCAACACTCAGTGTGGGCGCAGCGCAACCAGGACCTGAGTAGGTGCAGACACACACACACACGCACACACACACTCAAACCAACTTGTAACAAACACTTTTAAAAGCCCTAACTTTGCTTATGATGATTCGGTTTTTATTATATGTGCTTAATATTGTCGATACCTGTTTTTCCTCTTTTATTTTTAGTGTGTTATTGAGTTGAGCTGATCAGGTTAAAGGTTAGACTGCCCCCTACTGCCATTGTTCAATGTACTGCTATTTTACTCGTCCTTTCATTTTCATAGCCAATCCTGGAAGCAGATTTTTTTTTATTGTGATTTCATAACGGTGAATGTACTTTTCCCAAACGGTGGTTTGAAACGCCAAGGTTAAAAGGGATGGCTGGAGGTTTCCTATGAGCAATCAATTCTTGAACAAAGTTCTACTTCTTTTTTTCATTCATTCCTTCTGTCATCTCCCAATCTATCCTAACTTTGCCATCACTATGTCTGCTCCATCTTTCCCCTCTCTGGCCAACTGGCTATGTGTCTGGGATGTTGGCCCCGGTGGGCACTGGCATCGCTGGGGCTCTGCTAACTGTTGGCGCCCTCTACAGCATCAGGATGACTGACCGCAAGAGGAGGAACAGCTTCAAACACCAGAGGGGGACGAGGACAAAACACAACTATACTATAAGAATCGTTATGTTCAAATTAGGTGTCTCCAACTTCCAGTGACTTGCTGTTTGTCTGCACTTGCGCACATATGAATTACCGGTTGAATGACCTCTGGTATTTTGCTGGCCGTTTCACGCCCAGCAACCCAGAGAGCCAAGCATGCTATTGGCTGACAGCTCAGAGGATAAGTTTGGATCCCTCTCAGGGATGTGCACCTGTGATCAACACTTATCCTGCTGTGGAGGCTCGGCCCACATCCCCATGTCTACTGCATTACCAATCACTCTGGGCTGTTTTAGCTATGACTCGTCTGATCAAGAACGCTTGGTTATCAGACAAAGTTCCCCAGACTGATATACATGGTCAGCTGTGTCTCCCTGTGAAGGCCACAGTGAACATGTACTTTTTTCATGTAGGCAATGTTGATGGGGAATGTTGGCTGGAACAGCTTGAGAAGCTTCAATCTATGTGAGAAGCTGGAAAAAGGCTGGAAAAAATGTATGGCTCATAAGCAAGTCTTGGAATTTGTACTGATCTCTTAATTGCTTACATCTTGTTTCATAAAATATTGTGAATAATTTTTCAATGTCTTGACTAACAGGTGTTTAGTTTACAAACTCACCACATCAACTAATCTTATGTGAAGTTAAGTTTTGCTGAAAGGGCACAGTAGGCCTACACCCTCAAGGAGATACTGTATGTTCTTCATCGACTATAGGGTAAAGTCCTGTATTTAAAAACAATCTGAAGTAAACTAAACTACTCCAATGGTCTTTACATTACCTTTACTGTGTAATGCCTAGTGTGTGTTCCAGTAGAGTTTGTGTATATTACCTGGTTCAGGTTCAGGTTTGTATATATTAGCTGTAGTGTGTACTGCTTTTTGTGTTCTACAGTAGTGTTTGTATATATACTGTGTGTATTGCTTGCGAAGGTGAGTGTAGTGTTTTTACATGGGGTGCTCCTATACCTCTTCTGCTCCTTTCCACCCCTCCTCGAAATCCTCATTGTGAGGAGGGCCCTAGAGAAGTCTGACATTCTTTAACCCTGGTCGTGACACATTTGGTTCAGAATGGAGTTCAATTCCCAACTGGATCTAAATCTTGCTGCCTGTGAACACCAACCACTTTGATTGTGTTTTAATGTAATTATTTGTGAGTCCTTTGTGGGTGTCTTTATGTTATAGACAATAACGTTTTTTTTATTTTTATTTAATTGAATCGCACCTAATTTAATTCCCATCCACAGCACAAACCATACAGACTGTACCTTATTATTACCATAATCCTCTTGGTATTCTTCTGTCTTGTTGGTAGTTCCTCATTTTATCCTATAACGCCGTTTATTCAGTTCCTTCTTTTCCTATAGGCTGGTGCCCTTAAAATGTTGACTGTCCTGAGCGGTCTTTGCCTCTGGGGAAAGCTTGTTCTATTTAACAGTCCACTTAGCAAACAAACTACTCCCGATTCTTTACCTCCGTCGCCGCCCAAACTGTATCCTTGGGTTCTTTGTCTGAGGTTGGCCACTGCCTGGGTTCTCCTGGGGCGTTGCGTTTTGCAGAGGTGATGCAGGGCAAGTTAACCCCGCATCCATAACCACTATCTTATCGGTCTCTGTTTTTTACATTTATTGACCAGGTGTTTACATCATTTTGTCCACCCCCCGTATATGTCAAGTTGCATAGATCCTGAATAAGCGAAGCATAGGCAATATGCCGACCTGGAATGCTTTAGTGAATTGTTGGAAAAAGGAATATCTATTGAACTACTTTATCGTGCTTATGTACAATAATAATACAACTTTCAAATAAATAATACATTAATTCACTTGATTTGTAATGTGTTGGGTTTTACTCTGCCCCTGGTAACCCTTGTTCTTGCGTAAGAGGGGGGGGGGGGGGGGGGTCTTTTACTGCGCGAGCGGACAATCAAGCAGACGTTCTGGAATCCGCCCGGAAGCAGAGAACGGTAGAGCTATAGACATAGAGATAGAACAGTAGAATAGTGTTCTATCTCTATAGCTATAGAGCTATAGAACTGTCACCACAGATGCGTGTAGAATTACCCCACTTTTGTAGTTTAAAAGGACATATTTTGTCGAAAGGACATCTACGAAACAATAATCGCTCAACATCTGGACAGTTTGAGAGTCAATAGAGCTGTTTTTGTTACTAGTTCGCCCGCTAGCAAGAGCTGAAAATAGCAAGCTAGCTACGACGGAGACAGGAGCTTCGTACACAAACAAATGGTTGGAAACAACCCGTTCAACCTGCCGACGCGCACAGCTACGCCAGAGTGGATGCCAAACGATCAAACACCGTCCCTATTCTAGTTCAACATTTTCAACATCGATCAATTTTTGCTGTCAATCTTACTCAAAGGACACAACTGGATTTGATAACAGTAACAGCACCACCCGACAGCCTCTTTAACCCCTCCCCCTCCCTTTCAGTAATAACAGAACATAAGATACATTTATATATATTCATATTTTGATAATTGATTCAATAAATTAGATAGGCGTTTCTCTGACTGGGCTACAGAGCCGTGTTTCCACTGAAAGTGAGATTAACTCGCTCTCTGTCTTGTGTGTCAAAGTTGACAGCTTAGTGTGCAATTTCTTTGTTTACGTTTCACGGCTTGGCTGGTTGTGCTATACGATGCAGACATGAGGTGTTGCATGCATCCAGTTTAATTGAAAGCCAGCTGTTATTTATTTATTATTTTGTATCAATCCTTTTGATCAACGTTCAAGTTTATTCGGAATATCTTTGACGATCCCGAGGAGAAAAGCCATAACCCATTGAGGAGGTGAGGGGCCACATTCTGTAACTCTTTACCTTAATTGCCAACAATGGCGCACCAGCAACACATGCCCAGCTCTCGGAAAGCTCTGATGCTGGAGTGGAAGTCTCTTCAGGAACAACCGGTCGAGGGCTTCCGGATCACGTTAGTTGAAGAGGCAGACCTGTACAACTGGGAGGTGGCCATCTTTGGCCCCCCCAACACCCTTTATGAAGGGGGGTACTTCAAGGTGAGTATGGGACAAAGATACTGATCAGGGGAAAAGGAAACTGTAAAAGTAATGGTAGACAGGTAACTGTCCGACCTTTAGCTCAAGAGATGTGTTCAATTCTATGGAGGGTTACGGACCATTGTTCAGTGGTGGAGGTGTGATAACCACAGCCAGTTAAGAAGGAGTCAGACAGTCGGTGCCCTTAGCCCAAATGACCATTGTTTTGGGTTTGTTCTATTTATTCAATTTCTATGTATGCTGCATTCAGCCTACTGAATTTAATGGTAACTGACAAATAACATTAGAATAATGCCACAGGATTTACATCAAACTCCACGTGTGTTGGTTTATGTCTCACTCTCTCTCTCCTTGGTTCTCTCTCTCTTGCTTTTGCAGTCCCATATCAAGTTCCCAGTTGACTATCCTTACTCTCCTCCAACCTTCCGTTTCCTCACCAAGATGTGGCATCCCAATGTCTATGAGGTGAGAGACATACCTGGTTTTGAGTGTGTTTGTGTTTTGGCTAACCCTTACAACAAAATGGATGCTGTTAGGTGAAGGGCAGGACGGAAAGACAAATCAAACATTCCAAAAAATTGGAAAGGTGCGTATTAGTTTTTGACCTACATTTCATGATGAAGAGACTGCTCTCCTTCTACCCCCCAAAACAATATGAAAATGTGTTGACAGCAGGATGCATGCTGCTATAACAGGTAGCATTCAAGCAGGACTCCTTCTCTGTTGTTTAACAATCTTTGTTGGAACACGTTTTAAGTTCAACATAAGTGCCTTGCGATCTGCTTAGCACTTATAGTTTTACCAGTCTGTTTTTAATATTTTTTAAGCATTTTATTTGTGTTTAAAATGACTTTAGAACTTTTGTGTGTTTTAATACAGAACGGGGATGTTTGTATCTCCATTTTACACCCGCCCATTGATGATCCCCAGAGCGGAGAGCTACCCTCAGAGAGATGGAACCCCACTCAGAACGTTAGGTAAAACAGCTGTGTTGGTGTTACCTCAGTAGGACTAGGCAATGAGTAGTTTTAGGAGCAGCATTTTTTTATTTTAATATTATATAATCACCGTAGAGGTAATATCATCAGCAAGTAATAAAACAACAACAACACATTTTTCTGGAACAAACCTATCTGGAACATCCAGCAGCCATGTTGTCTTATGCAACCTGGTCTTGGATTTTTTTTTCTGCTCTGTCCTCTTTAGCAACAACACACTACTCACCATGTCCTTATCTCGCAAGGGGATATCCATATTATCTATGTTATTTTATGTGTTTTTGTTGTCCAGGACCATTCTGCTAAGTGTCATCTCTCTGCTGAACGAGCCAAACACTTTTTCTCCGGCCAATGTGGATGCCTCTGTCATGTACCGCAAGTGGAGAGACAGCAAGGGCAAAGACAAGGAGTACGCCGAGATCATCAGGTGAGTGCGCAACAGAACAGGACAGGTATCATCACCCCCCCCCAAGCTTTGGCTGACTACTGTAGCTCTTACTCTCAAATAAGTATTTTGCACAACAAATAGCATTCAGGTATGGCGTTGGGCTAGAATGTTGACGATGCATGGCATTCTTAATCCTAGAGTACATTATGAGGTGTGTAGGTGTAGTGTTAGTTTTTTTTCCCCTCAGCCTATGCTGCCCACTCTAGTTCTTGCTCTTCCAAAACAAGTCTTTTCACTGCTGCCAGACTAGAGATGTACGGGGTAATAGATGAAAAAACAGAACAACGTAACTGAATACGATTTGCATGGATTTAAACCAATACAGATGCATAACAGACAGCTTTCAGGTAGGTTTTTCCCGCAGCCTATGTTGCCCACTAGTATTTTGCTCTCCCAAAACACATCTTCCGGGTGGCATGTTGAGGATACTGTCAATGGTATTCAAGGATAATGTAAGAGTAGTATAAATGTGTTTAGAAATAGTGTTAGGTTTTAGCTAGTTTCAAATGATGTCTATTTGATCAATTTTAAATACATTTCTTTTTGCTTCTATCTGTCTTTTCATTTTTTGTCCTCCTGTCACCACAGGAAACAGGTGCTCACCACTAAAGCTGAGGCGGAGAGGGATGGGGTGAAGGTGCCCACTACGCTAGCCGAGTACTGCGTTCAAACCAAAGTACCCTCCCACGACAGCAGCTCTGACATGATGTACGACGATCTCTATGACGACGACATCGAGGAAGAGGAGGATGAAGACGAGGATAGCGACACCGCTGGAGAGGGGGAATGTTATAACGACGAAGAGGACTCTGGGAACGAAGAGTCATGACCTTCCTCTTCCTCTCTGTCCGTAACTTGATGTCTGTGGTTATCCCCACCTGAAACTTTCACCCGAACTGAGGACTCAATGTGGCAGCCTCCCAAACCAAATCCAGTTTCTGAAATTCATTAAGTTACACATTAGTTACGCTTTAGAAAAAACACACAAACATCTCAATCCTATTTTTGTTTTATTGTCTTGTCCGTGTGAACAAGACAGATGTGATTCGATGTTTAATTATTGTCTCATAAAGTTTTCTGTTTCATTATTTATCCTCTCCTCATTTAGGTTTAATTCACAATTTGACTTAATTATTAACTAAGAACATAAATATTCTTGACTGAGTAATTAATACAAAAATATTGTCTTTCACCTAAATCGAATGCGATCATGCAGCTAGTTTGACAGTACACTGCAATATAATTCTGATGATGTGACTTCACCTCTTGTCTGATAACACACAAAGGACACTGAATTGACTTTACACCCCCATCATCTTCCTTATAGAGACTGAACTGGCTAAACTACTTCATTTGCACAGAGACTAAATTTACTATACAGCTTCATCTTAATGCAGACTAAATCGACCGTGCATGTTAAGGTCCATAGAGACTGAAATTACTTTTCTTATTACAGAACATTGCCATGGACATGGTTAAATACAGCAATGTTATATATAAAACAGGTGACCTCGCCATGGAGACTGGATTGACTACACAAGGGCATTGCCATGGATACTGTATAGTTGCTGATGGGAGTCAGACACAATCCCAACTGGGCGTTTTCGTCTTGATGCGTGATTCCCATGGCGTGTTTGAGGAACAATGGGAAAACACACTTACCATGTTGTACAGTTATTAACTACAGGTAACAGCAAGAGGAAGGGGTCAGTGTAATAATAAAGCCATCAATAGTGGCTGTGCCGTTATCACACTTAAATTAGCTTATTTTGCCATGACTTTAAGAGGTTGCTGTTACAATGGTATACAGACCTAGTGGTAAGCGGAGTGGGGAAGTCAATGAAATCAATCACTTATTGAAATTGTACTATTATTAATGTTGATTAATTAAATTTCGGTTTTCATCAAATCATAATTTTAGTCCGAAATAAAATGTCGTCATGTCAGCCTAATGCCAAACACATTAATTGTATGGTTTTATTTAATGACGCGTTGCATTTAATTCACACGGACACTATAGTCAGTAATTCTAGTCACTGTGTGTAACTGTCTCAGGTGACATCTGCCCAGATGTCTTTGTAGCCGATTGCTGGCTTGTGATTTACTTGATTGACTATCTGTTCTCTACAAGTTAAGATGCGGGTTTGCTTTGGCGCCATCTGGTGGAAAATCAAGCAAACATAAATTTTAAAGCTAAGATTTGGAATTTCCATTGCGATCTCATTATACCAAGTTGTAAGGTTCCCTAACCAACACATTTTACACAATGCAAACGTGAGCAGCAACAGCGTCCAAAGGTATTTGGTGTAACGACCTGTGTGACTCAGCGCTGCCGCTGACAAATTTACTTTGACTCACTCTCCCACACACTCACACACACAATTTCAAATACCAAGACACACATAAAGCGTAAGTTTGCGAATGATTTAGTGGTTGCATGATCTCATAATTCTGGTATTTTTTAAAACACAAAATGTCTCTTGATTAACGTGTTAAAACAGTTGGTCATGGACCAAACTTCCAGCTCCATTGCACCCTCCTCAATCAAATGTAATAATACACAGCTAACTGGGACTAATGTGTAAAAGCTCAAAGAAACAAAACCCACAAATCATATCACATACTGTATTTATTCATTGTAAAATGTCAACATTCTTATTTCCATGAAAAAATCTCAGATACCTGATCGGCCAGAGATGACACGTTAACAATGTTGAAGTCAAACTACAAAAGGGTCCAGGCAATGATGTGCAATGCTTCTAAGTTCCAACAGAGCAGATGATCCAACTAATTCCCCTTGACCTGCTGGTCAGTGACGTAGTTTTCAGAGAAACGCCAAGGAAATGTTGCATACAACTAGATCGCTGCACTGCGGAGAGAGAACGCAAAATGGTCCTCAACTCACAACTGCAGTATTATAAAGTGTTGCTTAGTCATGCTCCATGTTCTAATAGCCACATAGACAACGTATATAAAAGCCTTATGGTCGTTGTAGCATTTGCTTTGAGTTGCGTAAATGGGAAGTCTAAATGATGTGGGAAAAGAACTAGTGTGTAATATAGTATACCAGAAACGGTTAGGTACATTTTTTGTGTCTGCTATAAATGGCAAAAGATGTAGTGAGAGACTCATGCACTGTTAGTGTGCCTATAGTATCTAGTCCCTTTCCATGCTGTTTGAAAAGGCACAGCCTTGATTTTGTGAAACATCTTTCAACAGTAGATGGCGCCTGTCATTCACTACAAGACAAATGGAAAATATATTGAACATCAAATCTTTCTTTCTTCGGTCGATCAATGAATAATCCATACATGTTAGATCAGAGGAAGGAATGATAAACATCCTACACCTTGTAAATAAACAGGTCAGTTAGAAAGTCAATAGCATTCCTTCTATAAAATATGCATACATTTATAAATTCAACAGAACCATTTTATGGATGGAAATGAAGGGATACATAGTGGACTCATGTTCAAATAAATAGCAGATTTGTAGACGGTAAAGGGACTGTATAGATTCACAAAATCTATGGGGAACAGCATTTACTGAAAAATAGAATAACATTTATAAAATCTAAATCATATTTATTTCACTCTCAAAACTCAGCTTTTTTGACAATCTTAAATACATAGACTGTACAATTTTTATTCCCTGTCCTTTTCCCTACACAGTATATATAATTTAAAGAATCAATACACAGAGGCAGTATAAAGATCTAGACAAACTGTAGTCATATTCTGTGACAGTGGTCCTTCTCACTGTCTTAACGGAAGTGCATCAAAGACAGAGACCACACAGGCAATAGACTAGGCTGCCATATAACCAAGGCAGGCAAGAGTTCGATCCACTCCCGTTCGGTCCTGCAATGACAAAGCCACAGAGTCTTGACAGGTTTGGTAAGTGCTGCTCCTGGACTTAGTCCTCTAGTGCTCTCCTCCCTTATCAGTACTTATCTCAGTCAAACACTAAAAACACAGGAGAGAATGGGCATTGACACTGGAGCTGCAGAAGTGGTATAAACCCACATTTTGATTCGGACAGAGCCCACTGCAGACTAAATATCTCCACTGAAGCAGGCGGGAGTAAAGGTTACCTTTTGCTGAACAGTAGATGTTAATTTTAGATGTTGGATTATATTCACAGAACTGGGGTTTCATATTTAGTCTGTAATAAAAACAAGCAGCTGTGGGGAAATAACCGATAAGAAAACAAGAGGGTGTGTTGAATGAGGCTCGATGTTTCGCAACAGCAGTTCATGTTGACCATTTGGGGCAAGTTCTAAAACGCCCTGATTTGATTGGCCTGAGAGTGGGTGGTCACACAGAGCAGAACAATCAACCAATCTGAGACCCTGACTTTGATAATGTACCACTAAGATGTCTTTTGCAGTGTACACTGAGAAGCCAACTCATTGGAGAATACTTTTGACCACAACATCGATAACATGAACTCCAATGAATTAATTACATTGCGGATTCACAAAGGGAGCAATGACTTGTATGGAGAAGTCCAAATGGTCTGACCCATTTCCTGGAAATCACAATGCCAACGGGAATGGATTTTCTTCATAGCTTTGGGATCGTGGTTCCACAATCCTTGGGACAAATAAGTTGACCTGAATTACAGAGCCAACCCAATGTCAACCTTACAACAACACAAAGACCTGATAGAGCTCCCTTTAACACCAGTGGCCTGGGCATAATCAGCCTGTTAATCAATCGAGAAAGTGATATGGAGAAGCAGCGCTTGTGACTGGGAAAACCAGTCCCCCTTTGGCAAATAAATCTTTGCATGCGACAATTCCTCCTTTTGTAGAATTGTTTGCTCCTTCACGTGATTGTTCCAAGCCACGGTCCTCATGCATTACTCCGCTACATACTTTCAGCCACCATTGGTGGACACCAGATGGCAATGCCCAAGATGAGCCTTCCCACACTCTCCAGCACCATAGCACCTTGACAGAAAGACACTACTGGGCAGGAAGTTACAGAAAGACAACAATTAGATAGACCCAAGGTCAAACCCAGATAGCCTAAAGAATGCAACCTTATCCATTTCCATTACAACCTCGTATGGAGCTTCATTTTTTGCTATCAAGGGAAAGTGGAAAGGAAAGACGTAAACGACTGCTAAAATGCAGCCATTGGTGTTTGTGGTCCAATTGGGCCAAAGATGGTACTGTGGTATACTGGACCACAAGGAAAACCTCATGAAAGCCTCCCAGCTGGTGCAGTCAAGGCAGCCCAGACAACACCACCACACAATCTTTACAAAGAAAAAAGAATCAGAAAAACAATCAATGGGTAGGATATGCATATACAGCATGTGACAATGATTTACCAAGAAGATCCAGAAGGCTTTTGACAGACAAACTGCAGGTTATGGATAAGTCTGTGTGTATTTGTGTAGACGTTTGTACATAGAGTCAGTGACCGTTGGTGATTGTGTCGGAGGTGGAAGTTGTTGACTCTGTGGCTTGCGTCTTTGAAGTGGTTCTAAGAGTGGCTTTGAAGAAGTTGTCCTCTTGGAGTTTGAGGTGTTCGGGCTGCTCCAGCTGGACCTTAGCCTCTTCAATGTCGTTGTTGATCGCTGCTATCAGGGCCTCTGGGAGTGGGACACATGGGAGAGAAAGTAAAAAATACAACAATATAATGACAAGAGAGATTGAGAAAATGGCGGACTTCCCGAGTGAACATTTTGACTGTATGTGTGTACACATGTATGAATGTATGTGCTAGTAATGTTCGAATAGTGTGTTGGAAAAGGAATGGGAGAACTCGACTGAGCCAGGGTGAGTGGGTATGTGTGTGTTTGGGTTTTTACCAAGGGAGTCATAGCTCCTCTCAGGCCGGATGTAACCAACCATGACCACGCTGAGGATCTGACCATAGAAATCCTCTTTGAACGTATGGATCACATGAGTCTCCTGCAATCAAAAACAGTACCATCAAAACAACATTGACGAATAGAAAATACCAATCAATATCGACCGTAATCTTTAATACTCGTCAAGGATGCTCTATGGACCAGGAATACTGTTGGAATAGCTGAGAAAAAAACATTATAGCTGGTTAGATTTATGTGGGTTGAGAAACATTAGATCTAATAAAACAAAATGCCATAGCCAGCAGACTAAATGTTTCGATTCCTTCATGGAAACGCATAAATAATATACTATCTCAACATCAGCTTAATCTGTTTCAGGAGTATGTTTACAATTGTTTACTGTATTTTCATGTTGCTGATGTGGCAGCAGCTACCATGCACAAAAGTTTATGAAATGAGGCGAGTATCTGGAATCAAAACAATATCTTTAAATCTCAGCAGAACGTAAGCAACCTGCACAGGTCTTTCATGCTGAGAGAAAAAAGTAAGTGAGAAGGAAAGGTCAGCAGGACTACAGCCTTGTTTCCACTGCAGGACCTAGACCAAACATCCCAACAACACTGAGTGGATAGCAACAATAGTGTATTGGACATTATCCATTGATAAACAAATCCAAGACGAAAGAAAAAGTGTATGGGATTAATAATAGTTTGAACAGATATGCCAGCCCTGCTATACAGGCCATCAAATTCAGTGGGTTTGCCCTCGGATAATTAACTGAATGGTTGTTTGTTCCTCCTTTCTTTGTTAGTGGATTTGGATACGACTGTTAAGAGCGTAGTGTAATGTGTTCGACAACCGACTCCTTGGCGTTTTTGTAATAAGGTGAAACATCCAAAATTGTGAACTGTCCCTTTAAACGAGTGTAATGGAAACTACTGTATGGATTACTGACCATGGACTTCTTGGTGTTCTTGTAATAAGGGTTCCAGCCGATGCTCATGACCATCTTGTGGATGTCTCCGTTGTCCACGCAGGCCCAGCCGTAGTAGATCCCCGTGCTGACGTCAGCGGGTAGGTGCTCCACCACAGACACAGGGAAATTAGCTGGAGGACACACACACACACACACACAGAGAGAGAGATGGTGAGGACAGAGTAAGAAGAGAACCAGATGAGAGAGAGAGAGAGAGAGAGAGAGAGAGAGAGAGAGAGAGAGAGAGAGAGAGAGAGAGAGAGAGAGAGAGAGAGAGAGAGAGAGAGAGAGAGAGAGAGAGAGAGAGAGAGTGAAACTCCTGTGAATAGTCACAGAGTATGTCTGATGACATAATGCAAGAGAAAAATCCCTGGGCCAAAAAAAAGAGAACTGGTTAAAAAAAACATGTGTGAGGGTCATTGACCCCTGTGCAGAGGGTTACATTGAGAGTTCACAACACCTACGCTAAATGGAGTTCATAGGTCACTAAGGCCACAACCAAAGTCAGTGCTTGGACAAATGACCAGGAATACATGAATGGCACTAGAGCAATAAGATTGGCTGACCTAACGCTATACACAATGTTTCCATCATTTACACACAAAAGACAAACAAATAACAAATCATTCTGCGTTGGGAAAGACTATACAGCAGAAACTTCTAGATAGAGTCTCATGATCAGTGTTACGATCTAGGAAAGATATGCAATGTTGGTCATGTTAGGCAGGTCAAACGTAATCAGCAGCATAGACTCAATAGCAGCTTTAAGTCATATTAATGAAAAAAATTCCGCTGCATAGCGTTTTAAAACTTTTTGAATCAACACAAATATACTGTTTTGTTGGTCTGAGTCTTTTGTCATTCCAGAGTAATACTTGAGTTTTCAAAGTGTTAATATATAAATGAATTAATTTATATATATATATATATATATATATATATATATATATATATATATACACATACACACACACACACTCCCATATTATTAACCACTGATGATTAAATCTTTCATAAATATGCCATTATTACATAATTTTATTGTTTTGAAACACCACAGAGCAGAGGTCGAAGGCAGACTTAGTTAGAATCTCCCTTTTTGAATGAAACCGGAACTAAAATGTGGTGTGCTGAAGTGATTAATGCAAAATTCCAGGCACTTCCCTTTATATTTAACAGTCAAGTTTTTAATCATTTTCAAGACACGCCCTCTCAGGTCATTATCCTGAGCAAGGATTCAGATTAGTCATAAATAAATTACTTAAAATGTACACAAAAAAAATAAAAACTTGTTGCTACAACACCAAAATACATCCATCGCCGGAGAGCTTTTAACTGGACCTAGAAGGAGGCCTTATTGAGAGGTGATCCAAACTTCAGATCAATCGCTTTGTTTGAAAATAGAGATCCACCCCCCAGCTGTGAAGTATTTCATTGAGTCCGGAAAACAGTAAGAGCAATGTCTTTCAACACTGTATCACTAAGTAGATTTAGTTGACAACGGAAAAAAAATAAAGCGAGAAATATTTTAAGTATATATTTTCATGAATTTTTCAGACCTTTGCTACCTAACAACATGTTCAGAAAAATTTTCACTTTATTATTTCAGTAGAAATTGAAATGATGCGTCTGTGCCTGTAGCAAGCAAACGTTAGACAGTATTGCAGTCAGTCAGAATCACTGTCACTCGCAGACAAACTGACAATTTCTTGATACGATTATTCATCAACGTTGACAAAATAACCATAAATCGGAAGGTGTTAAATCACATTCAAAAAACGTGAAACGGGTTAGACTTGCCACGGCTCCGTCAGTGCACAAACGTCGTAAACGCTACTCTTTAAATAAAGGCTTTATGGTGATAGCTAGACAATCATGACATCAGATAAAACACAAATTATATTAAGCATAGGTTTGAAACAACCGTAGAAAATACAAGGTTCACATTTGTCCAAGGTGAGGAAGCTAATCCGTTTCTTGTCATGTTATGTCACTACACTAGTACACATTGGCAATAAAATAGGCTAACGTTACAGCAAAACTTTTACTCACCCGTTGGAATCCCCAATTCTTTACTTCCTCTCCCGAATCCTCGAACGACCTCTCCACGGCAAAAGTAAGGAAGACTCTTCATTATTCCCCTTCTCACCGGCAAACAATATTGTAACTAATGCAGAAAAATTGTTTGTGTTAACGGTTACGTCGGATGAGATTCGTCAGGTTCAGCTACTACCAGCTAACTACGTTACCTAACGTTAGCTATGATATTACCGCCGTACTAGTAGTAGTCGTGCCTAACCGGCTAGCAATGTTACTAGCAAGGACCCGAGTTCGTCCTTGCGTTAGGCCAACAACTACTAGACTAGATAGTTCGTCAATGTTAGCTATCCGCTAAAGCTAGCTTATTAGCTAACGCTTACTTACTGAGTTAGTGTTAAGGTCAGTGAATGCGACAGAAGTTAGCTAAGCTAGATAACGTTAGCTAGCGTTCAAACCATTTAGTTTGACACTAGTCTAACTCAGTCAGCTTTAGTCTTGATAACTGTTATACGTTACCTATTGTATTTGTAAAATTTTACCTAGACGTTAACCGCTTTCTGCCTCTGACACTCGGACCTACAGCTAGTACTGACTATCTACGTCTTATTACTTTATTTCTCCCAGAGCATTATATTCTGAGCAGGTGATGCTGAAAATGTGTCGTCACTGACCACGTGTCCGCAGCTCCTTAAAACGACTTTGAAGCCGGTCCATGGCTTCCCCTCGCGGTCATGCAACTCCATTGCTCAGGCCATAGAGTATGAAATTATGATGATGATTGTAAAACATCAAAATATATTGAAAACATTTTATTGTGTTTAAACCACATTCTGATACGTATTGTTTTCAGAAACATTTTTATCATCACTATGGGACTCTAGTACACTGTTTTTTTATGTTAGAACGTGTGAGAGTATTTCACTTTTCATAGTTCCGGGATCAATGCAAAACATTTGTTTTATATGTCAGTTTTTCATATTGGCTTTGAACATTGCTTACAGTGCATTAAAAGTGGCAAGAGCGATAAAGAGCTTAAGCTGTATAGACCTACATTTGCCGCATGCAGCGGCAGGGGAAACAGGAATTGAGACCAATTCTCTCTTATTTCCAATAATCTACAACACAGTATTTCGCCTCCGCAACTCAATGTTGCAAGTTCTTAACTTTGTTTCCCAGTAAATCATTCGGTGTAGTTGGAATTGGTTTGCCTATGTCCCTCAAAAAATAAAATAAAAATATGACAGGGTGTAGGCCTATCCTCTCTTTTGGGAGGCTAAAGGTGTCACCCCTACAACTTTTTATCTTTTTTTAATAGGCCCAAACACCCATAGTTATAGTTATTATAATGAGCAATGTTAGAAACAAAATAATAGTCATATCTCGCCCATAGTAGCAGGATTTGACAACTATACTCACGATGTACCGCATGCGTCTCTGCCGATTCATTTAGCTGAAAGAACAGTCACTCACAGATTCAACATCAAATTTGTATAAAGAGCAAAATATACTTTGAATGTGGGCTCTAATAACGAAACATCCGGGATGGAAGGTGCCCACTTCAAAACCCCAATGACATATCTGCTCTCAACCCCTAATCCTTTCTAAATATTGATTTTTAGAGTGCTCAACGTGGTTTTAAGGCATAATGGGTATTATAATCCTATATATCCTGTGTATTATGAAAATCGATTATTTGAATATATTGAAGATATAATACAACTGATTCATATAAAAATTGCCTTTTAATACATGATCATGTAGCCACGCTTCTTGAAATATGAGCTTGGTACATTTCCTTTTCTTCAATGGAGTTTCGTGCATTTTCATTTTTAGTCCCACCTTTCATTGATTTAGATTATTCGGCAGACAAAAAGTGACATTGATGATGATGAGCGAAGCGCTGTGGCAAAAGTTGAGCTATTTTGAACTTCAGCTCTCTGCCAATAATGGAAAAGTGCAAGGAGCGCTCCGCTCTAAAAGATGGGAGGCGCGCAGCTTTGAAACAGAAGCAAGCCAGGCGCGTTTTGGGAGAAGAGGCACGGGAAGTTGAAAAAATGTGTTCAGTGGACCAGGCACGTAGGGAGGGGGTTGTTTTCGTTTATGAAGCATTATTCAAACAATGCACAAACATGGAAGCTCTGTTCAGGTGAACAAGACCACTAACACAGCGGAGATTTCTAAATTCATTTTCTTCAAAGAACGTTTGTTTATTTTTATTTTTAGCCTCACCTTGACAAAAAGTGACATGTGCTGCGATTTGGCAAAAGTTTAACTATTTTCAACTTCAGCGCTCTACCAATAATGGAAAAGCGCTCAAAAAGATGTGAGGTGCACAGCTTTGAAACAGGAGCAAGCCAGGCACATTGTTACGTTTGTAAAGAGCAGGGAAGAAGCGCTGGAAGTTGACAAAATGTGTTCAGTGGACAAGGCCCCTAACACGGCTGCAGCGCCTCGGCCACAGCTCTGTGCCTCAGGAGTTTCTCCAGGCTTTGTACGACAATACGGTCCGTGTCCAGGTCAAACTTATTGGCAAACAGGTGATGCTGCTGAATCAACCAGCCCAAGTCTCCGATTCCGTACACACATATGCCTCTAACATGTGTGCCATGGCACTTTGGATACACTGCGTCTAACGAACCTTCCGAGCCCTCGTGCCCCGCCCACTTCACCATTCTGGCCAGGGCGTTCATGTCCGAGGTGTCAAACTTGGAGTTCGGCCAGGTGGAGCCAGGGATGCCAGGCATTCTCTGTACAGTGGCCCACAGGAACTCATCGGGGCTGTAGGTGTCTTTGGACCACTGGATCAGGTCCTGGACTCGGCTGTCCTCCAGCACGCTGCGCACGTAACCCCTGCTGACCAGGATGTAAGCGTTCCCTGACATGATGGGCAGGTTGTGAGGAGGGGGGTACTTGGATCTCCATGTGGCCCTAATCTTACCATTGACCACCTTGTGCACTGTCTTCCAGCGCTTTGTTTTCCAATAGCTCATCTTCTCCGACTCCATGCTGTTTCGTCCCCGCAGCGCCCGCAGGCTCCTCACCATCTCCAGGTTGGTCTTGAGAGGGAAGTCCTGGCCACACAGATTTATAAAGTACTTCCAGGTTGAGCTGATGTTGTAGAGGTCGGCCATGCAGTTGAGGTCTGCTTGCACACGGCTCCAGCTGGCGTAGACGACGGGCACGGGCTTGTTGGCCAGGAAGACGTTGGGGAAACAGGAAGTGATGGCCGCAATGGCGGTGATGACTGAGGTCGGGGCTTTTGCATCCACGTGGACGCAGTAGATATTCTGCGGAGCATAGATGGCCCTCAACAGACGCTCGAAAATCTGCACCTGTACATACATAAACAGCAAAATCAAACCCATGACAACATGGTTGCTATCTACATGGGTATTGCTCCATGAATGACCATTGAGATGTGTAGTGTATAGGCTAGTCATTATGGAGAGGCTTACTTTACATTCGCTTGTGAAACCAACAGTTGGAACAATATTTTTTCAAAGAAATGTAATGAATCCGGACACTCTTTATGACTAGCCAATATGAAATAAAACCTATTCACAATATGCATTTATATTGTGGTATTAAAATACATAGACTTTCGGAAAACTAGTGCACCTTATGATGGACAACCAGCGAGAAGGCTAGGGGAAATTCCTTCTCCTCCTGACTCAGAGGGAAGCTGAAGTACTTCCTGGTTAACCGAAACTCCCTGGGTACAATACAACCAGAACATGAAAAGGACTAAAACCAACTGTCATGCTTTGCTGCTACAACTTTTCTTGAATGTCATCTCAGTCCCATAGTCTTCCTCATTCCAAACAAATGGTGTGTCGATAGAAGAATAAAATAGCCTGAATGTAAAATAAAACTTGTTTTCCACTATTGAATCACAGACACAATATTTGAATCAAGCAGAAAGAGAATTACATTTTACACTTATTTCATTGAAACATTTACAGTTACAAGCATACATGGTACCTGCAGTTACGAGTGACATTCTCCCAACCCTCATCAGGGATGTGTATCTTGTTCTGGAAATCTCGTTGGAGGGCCAGTATTTTGGCATTTTCCAATACTTTTGGCTCCCCTTGTAGGATTCTGCTGCAATTGCAGGCATCTTCTGGACTATTGTCATACACATAGTCCAACCCTCTATCACCCAAGCTACAACTGGTGTTCAATGTCCTATCTGAAGGCCACAGCAGAATAATCTTTAATAACATCGTCGTTATTGTACAGCTGAGGAGGAAGAAAAACAATCTCCTAGGGCCCATAGTGACTGGTTTCCTCTTTTGGGGATTTCTTACAGGCAGTGTCCCATTCTACTGAGGTACTCTTCGTCCAGCAACAAACAGGGAGCCTAGTAAATAGAAGAGAGGTGGGAATGGGTTAGAAAAAAGTATTTTGCCCAAGTTTGACATGTTGTGGAACTCCTCTATCATGCATAACACTAACATTATTCATAGGTTGGTGTAATAGATCAATAGGGTTTATAGTAGAATGCGTTCATTTTGCATGGGCTGTGTGATATAAACCAACATATATATTCAGAATGTTGCATGTAATTTACATGACAAAAGAAATCCTCTTTTCAATATATATTTAAAATAAATGGCAGATTCCGCACTGATGTTACCATGAAATGATCTGCATTCCAGGGAAGGTAAAGGCATATAATAAAGCTCATAGATAAAAATAAAATATATAAGAATGCAGTATGCCTATTTGTCCTTCATAACAGTTCTATTCAAAATTACAAATATTTTTAGTGATCGCACATTAGTCCGCATTTTAATCTGTGGCCTAGTTTTAGAAAGTCTGCAGTGGACCCAACCCGCCGAGAGGTAGACTAGTTAATGGGGCAAAATGGGGAGTTTTTCTTTAATAATTTTTTATAAATATCCAGATAAAATTGGGAGTTTAAAAAACTAGGTGTTAAAATAGCCAAATGTAGCTTATATTTAGAACTAAATTATTATTGTCTGCTTTGAAATAAAGAAGGTATAGACAAGTATTAAAGGCGAACTGCCATCTGGTGGTAAGCAGACAGGTTAATAACAAGAGGTAAGAAGTGACGCTTGCTCTTCTTTGATGAAGAACAAAAATTGTCAAACATTAGGAAAATAGTGTCACCTAGCGTTAGCTTTCGGCCGTGCAACTCTGGGTAACTCTAAATGCAGCCTACAGAAAAAGTCGGCCTAAATCAGACCAGGATAGGCTATATATTAATATGATCTCATTCTGAATTGTGATGCTGAATAAGACAAATGAGGCCCGAAAATGTTTTCCTAAATGTTTTAATCGAGAAACAATAAAATCATGCACCCTGGCTAAATTTGTTCTCTCTCTCAACACCAATAGCTAATATACCTAGTTTCCACTGAAAAACATTCTGCTGCTAAGTTGCATTTTTGAGCAAGCGCCACAGAAACCCCACCAAGGTATTTTGTGAGTTTTATGTTCAAGTTCAAGAGTTTATTTGCAACAAGTACAAGTACCAGTATTGAAATTCTTACTACCACTCTTTCCGCAAGCCTACACTATGTCCTATATAATTAAAAGAAACAATATACTGTTAAATAAAAATAAGATGACTGTTAGTTAAAGTTAAATGCGCCACTAGCCTATACATTGAATGGTGTGTGTTTCTGTTGGACATGGTGTAGGTGTCTATCTCTCTGAGTTTTCATTTGGTTTTGTTTACCCATAAAGTAGCAATTTGTGTTGCAAATTCTTGATATTACCTTTGATGACCTTTTATTAAAAAAAAATGTAAAGGAAACGAGACAAGATAAATATACCGTCCCACAGTTAGAGGCAGAGCTGTTTCTAGCTATATGTGGACTGTGTGGTTGCTTTGCGCCCCCAAAGCAACCAGGGGCCCCCAAAACTGTAATTTTAGTAATTTTTTCCTCCAGAAATGAAAATGATCAGTCTGTATTGGTAGCCAACCACTCTTGTGTGCTGAGTAAAAACAATTATGTTCATATGTTTCCCACGGATCTCTTAAAGTGCACCAGATTGATGCCTTTAAATGTTAAATACAAGCTTCTGGACCACCTTAGAGGGTCTCAAAAAATAGGGGTCCCCAAACAACATTTTGCATAGGGCCCCCCAAAAGCTAGAAATGGCCCTGGTTAGGGGCAAAAGACAGTGTCTGACACACCATTAGGAGTTTTTGCCTGTATAGACTATGCTTGTCACACTCTGCGCTGCAATCCAAAACTAATCTGGCCACAACCATTAACGCATCATTTCAGGTGGATGGAGCAGGCGGAGATGGAAGTTATGCTTTAAAAAACGTCTAAAGGCTACAGGTTTTGTGAGTTACGAATTAAGGATGCAAACCTTCTGAGGCGCCACAGCATCCAACCCCAATTCCACTCACTTGCCAAATACAGGATTTGTTTGATCACTCTTCATTTCATAAAGACCAATGAAAAACAATAGCCGCAGTGTCCATTTATCAAACAAGTTCAATAACATTATGAATCTTTCTTGCCATGGAAGCGAACGCCTTTTTAAAATATAGACTTGGCCTTGTTATAAAGTATACTGATACAAAAAGTTGTAGGCCTAGTGTTTCTAGTTTTAAAGCAGGCACGAGGGGGTCTTTTTCAGGTTTGGACACGATAAAAAAAACCTAACCCTATACATCTAAATGGAATGCAAGGTATCTGAACATCACCAACGCTCCAAATATAGCCTGGTTGAATGAAGCTCAAAACATAAGTATATTAGTCATATTAGGCCCAACAGCTGTGTTTACGATCACAGCTAGGTTTATTTCTATCAATTTACGGCTTATTTACATATTTAGTTTTATTAGGCTACTGTATATTTTTGTACATATATAGCATCATAAAGTCATAGGCAGAATTGTTTAATACAAATATTTCATGCATTTCTAATTCCTCTTCTGCGGATCTGCTTCCCCTCCTTGATCCATCCCATGTAATCCACAAAAATAATTCTACATGAATGTTCTCGATTATCAAACATCAATGTTAAAACTAAAATCAGAAAAGCAAACATCTAAATCATATACTCGGACTTATTAACACAAACAAGCAAAACAATAAAAAAAATGTTAACCCCTATTAACGTCTCACATCCTCTACATAACATGTAAAATGTGACAAAACAATGGAGCACATACAGCAATAGACTGGTTCAACTGCGCTGCTCCAAGGAACGCTCTGAGGTCTTTTGAGTAACTGGGATGACACTAGCCCTGTACCACAAGTCTGCATAACGCAGGGGATGGGGTTGACCGATGGAACATATACCTAGCACATGCTAAAATAGCCTGAACTGTAAATAAGATTGGTTAGGCCTCTAGCCTATACTCTGGCAATTGTAAAGTATATTTCTCTGTACATCACCTGTACTGGTTATCGCAATTACAAATTAAATGAGCTATTATGAAATCAATAATACAGATTTGCTTAAATATTAACCCCAAACTTCATGTACAGCTAACAGATGTTTAATTAGCCAAATTATTTATACATAGGTCATATTGAGCTTGGTTATGATATAGGTAACTTGTGGTTTTAGCATGAAGAAATTAATGTCTTATATAAAAATGGGCCTAAGGGCTATTATTAATTATACATAACTACAGTGATAGCTGCAGATATAAGTGTATTTTGTAACGAGTTTAGGCTATAAGTAGACTGGTAAGTGCATGTGGATCTAACCTCGAGGATGAAATTCAGTACGTCATTGAATTGTGTCCAAAAGCTATGCTTTACATATCCTGCAGCTAAAAATACACAATATCTCGCCCTTGTTATCGACATTATCAAGATGTACTTACCTGACACAAATTCTCTCTGCTTAACGTAAAAATCACAATATAATTACGACAAACTGATAATCTGCTGGTGGAAAAAATGACAAAGGTAAGAAGCATTAGATTGGCAGACGACATGCAGTTTGGAGGAAAAATACAAGTTGCTTGCCATATAGATATGGAATAAGGATGTAGTCTGAGCTCTTTATACGTAAACTATAACCAGTTGGACAGGCATATCCTGTACCACTTTCAAAGCTGAAGTTTGATGCAGCTTCCCAGAGTGCTGGAGTGGGGACACATTTTCAATCCAGGAGTTTCATGCCCATTTCCAGTGTTTTGGAAACTATAAATCAAAATGACTATGATGTTTCTAAGATTACTGTGCAAGACAAGTGCATTCCTATTGTTATCAAACACACACAAACAATCACACAGAGACATTCTACTTAGCCGGCCCTTCCTGTAGCTTTCCAGAGTGCTGGAGTGGGACACATTTTCAATCCAGGAGTTTCATGCCCATTTAGCTCACAACCTGTTTCACTGGAGATATATAATTATAGCTTTATATGCAAGCCCGCTTTAGTAGTAGGGCTTTTAATTATTATGTTAGTTTTTTGTTATTGCACCTGCCTGGGGTCCTCTAGAATGTTTCTAATTGAATTGTCTCTAATTGAAAGACAATTTTCACTTAAGGAGTATTGCCAGACCACAGATAAGTTGACAAAATGTGCATATTGTTCATGCGTGGATTTCTTTCAAACATCTTTGCCTACGAGATTTATCTGTAGAATAACATCGTAAAGATGCACAATGTAGAATTCGCCCTTCACTCTACCCAACATACAAAGGACATTTCTATAGGAGTTGATTCTTTAAAACATATCTTAGTTGTATTAGGAGGTTGGTCCGTAAGGCCCTTTGTGAGTGCTAAAATTTGGCACATGTATTTTTTCACTTGGGTTGAAACAGTTCACCATTTTGAAAGACCGGTTTCTCTATATGTGTTTTTTCTGTTTCCTTGTTTTTGGTGCGTGTGACAACGAAAGGGAATGAGGCAGCATAACCAGTATTAAATAAAGCCAAGCCTGTCAACCACTGCAGTGTGTAAATGGAGAAGAAGAAGGAAATCCGACTCTGTCATTTCATTGCTCAGTGTTAAGCTTTGGGAGATGCTATGGCCTCAATTCAATGGAATATCCAGGATGGAAAGTGCCCACTGGAAAACCCCAATGACATATCTGCTCTGAACCCAATGTCACAGGCTAGTGAGAACAAGTACATAACTTAAAACAATGCAGAGACAAAGAGACAACCCAAGAAACAGGACTTAAATACAAAGGAGAAGCAACCACTTACCAATGAAAACAACAGAAAATAAACAACAGGGGCTGGAGCAATAAACGGACCAGAAATATATTCCGTGGATTATGGTGTCATGGCTACTATAACACCATATCCTGTGTATTTTGAAATGGTTACATGCAAATACCTCAGGTGCATATTGTCATTTCCTCTCCAGCTCTCTCTCTCTCTCCAGCGCTCTCTCTACGTGCAACTATGTGGAAGATTTAAATATCACAAAGACACTGACAAGGGCCAGTCAGACTGATGATTTTCCTCTTGGTAAGCTCTGTAAAAACAGAAAAAGAAGGCAGGGGGCACAGAAAAGAGAAGGAGAGAGGACAAAAATAATTAAATCTGGGTTACGGTTAGCAGTTAAGAGTGAAAAGGGTGAGAGGAAAAGAAAGAGATGGGGGAGGACAAACTATGTGGAAGCACAGGCGGCAGATATAGAGGGGGTATAAGAAGAAACCTTTTGCTAGGTGTAAAGGTGAGGACACACTGGGTTGATAATTGCACGTTCAGTTTGTTTTGTTTGGTTGTTGTTGTTGCAAGAATTTACAATCCTATGAAGATTTGTCGAAAGCCGTGTGTTGTTAGACAAAGAAACAGCATTTGTCAAACATACTCACACATGATGACCCACATTAATTACAGCCAGAGCCGGGAGGTCAAACGTTTATTTTCCCACACCAAAGGACAAAGAGGTTTCAGGGAAATAAAAACCAGTCACAGAGACATCAAATTCCATCATAGGCGTAGAGGAAGTATGAATCATCACAGCCCTTTCGGAGAATAGGATTTAGTGAGTACTGTCATTGCTAAAGTGAGCGGTTTGGCTTTCTATGCTGTCCTGCTTCTTGTCTGTCCTCTCCTGTCACCTGGGTGCACAATCCACTTTCTTCAGTCGCTTCCTCTTCAACCATTAAACTTTAACTTAAAGTATCCTGACTGCCCTGAACCTAACTATCCTCTACCATTACACTTTCATCAGAGAATATGGTATATTTTGAACAGTATTATCAGCCTTGTCATGAATTCCACTTTTGTGCAGTATTATCAGTTGTGTCTTTTCTCATGAACTCCACTTTTCGGCAGTATTATCAGTTGTACCTTTGCTCATGACCAAACTAGTAGGAATCGAAAAGGTGGCTGAAAGAACCAATAAGACAAGTGTTGAAAGAAGGACAACTTAGAAATGTGTCGTTGACCAGACAATGTGTGGAAAAAAGAGGGACAACTTAGAAAAGTGTTGTTGACCAGACAATGTGTTGACATATGAAGGGCAATTCAGAAATGTTTTGCTGACCAGACGTATAAGAGTCAACTAGTTGGCTATAAGCAATATAAGATGGTGAATGAGGTGTTGACAGAAGAAGGAAAACTGAGAAAAACCTGTGGTGGAAAAAGGCATATAAACGGTGTCCTGGGGCTGGTTGGTTGGTTTGTGGACCACCGTTTTGAAGCCTCGATTTTGGCATTTTGAGAATTGCCATCTTGGTTTCATAGGCCATTATGGGGTGCAAAGTGTAAACTAAAGTTAGAATGCATTATTTGTTAGATTTAAGCTAAATCTGTAACTTTTTCTAATTTACATTAAATTGTAGCTTATTTTTCTTAGATATGTAAATCTTTGGAAAAACATGTGGTGGAAAAAGGTATCTAAACGGTGTCCTGGACAGACCCTTCATGAACGGCCTCACATTGCTCAGGATGTGTTGCAGGAGGAAAGCTGTGTGTTGAGGTAGTAGGTGTGAAGTTGATGTGCGTGTAACTGTGGAAGTAACCAAACTGGTTATGTTCTTCGGTCAGAATGATGCAACAGCCTTTGGATTACCTTTGACTTGTTTATTTCAAACATAGTGGGAATGTCCAAACATGTTTGGATATCCGTTCATTTTTGTGTGTGTGTGCGTGTGTGTGTGTGTGTGTGTGTGTGTGTGTGTGTGTGTGGTTTCAAATAAGGCACGTCGTCATCACTAACGTTACTAACATAACATCCACTTGAATTAAGTAATCCCAGCTCAATATGAAATAGAAACCATTGTAACACGGAAGAGGCACGTGGAAATGTTACCTAACTAGCCTGACAAATAATTAGCTGTCACCACAACACTTAATGAACATGAAGCTTAATAAGGCAAATGACAGTAGAAAGAACAATATCTATATGTGACAGAACTCTACCACACCATTGACAGTATATTAGTGGACGAAGTGATCGTGACGTCACCCATTGGTTTGTGGACCACCGTTTTGAAGCCTCGAGTTTGGCATTTTGAAAATTGCCATCTTGGTTTCATAGGCCATTATGGGGTGCAAAGTGTAAACTAAAGTTAGAATGCATTATTTGTTAGATTTAAGCTAAATCTGTAACTTTTTCTAATTTACATTAAATTGTAGCTTATTTTTCTTAGATATGTAAATCTTTGGAAAAAAAATTAAATGTTTATTTGAGTGGTGTGGAATTTGATTTATATATCTAAAACTTTTTGGAAATATTTAACTTAAATCTTTGTTTTGTATGTAAATATAAAAAAAAAATGATATCTTACATTTTTATCTTAAGTCTGCGTTTCACATTTAAATGTTTAACAATAATTATAGATTTAGTTTATATCTGAAATATTTGGTTTAAATACGATTGTAAATACGACGTTGTAAAGCGGGCAGTTAGCTTGTGCTAGTTAAATGTGAGCTAAAGTTTCAGATTCAACATATAATTAAACATTTAATATTTAACCCCAGATTTAACATTTCAAATAAATGTTTAGACTTTTTTTTTAATATATTTAAGTTTAAACCTAATATTTAAGATATAAACTATATACATCATTATTGTTAAATATTTAAGTTTAAAACGCAGATTTAAGATAATATAAAAAAAATTAAGTTTTAGATATAGGTTTATTTGTTCCACACCACTCAAATAAACATTTAATTTGTTTTCCAAATATTTATATACCTAAAAAAAAAAGGCTACAATTCATTGTAAATCTGAGAAAAGTTAGATTTTGCTTAAATCTAACAAATAATGCACTCTGACTCTAGTTAGACTTGGCGCCCCATAGGCCATCGCCATCTTTTTTTTTTAACCTGAAGTGACGACACTGACCATACTTGGACGAGAGGGTGGGGCTGGGAAGGAGCGAGGGGTGGAGCCCGTTGCTACGTCTCTATCACAATTGAGTGTTAATCACAAGTTATACCCCCACGCCCTAAAGCATACCCTGCTTTATTGTCTATTTTACTCTAAATGGGACCATCATTTACAAAATGAACATCATGCTGCATTGAAAAAGACTTGAAACTAGCGATTGAGACTATAAATACGTAAGGAAAATGTTTACTGATGTCATAAAGTAAGTGAGAAGTAAGGGTAATTTTCTCATAGACTTCCAGACAATCGTAGTTGCTTCTGAAACCAGGCAGTCGCCGCATGCTTGTTATTAGAAATTATGCAGGTTTAAGGTAGGCTTAGGCTTCACTTTTCAGAACCAGAACTACACCCTCGGTCCCTGCTCACTGGTCATTGAAACAAGTGCGGTTGGTCAATATAGCCTATTATTAGCCAGTATAGTCACCCAATACGTTTACTGTATCAGCTGTGCGTTAAGTTAGCCTATTGTTTGCGCTGTTAACGACAGGTGACGTGGTAATGTCAGCACAAAGATTAAAAATACGGAAAAATAGACTTAATACACTAAAGTTCAGAAACAGCTATGTTAGATTTGATTTTACTTAGATTCTGCTTACAAAATAATCAATGCTAATAATTAGTTAGCTAACCACATTACCTTCCCAAAGTTCATACGCTAAAACAAAATCTCCTTAATGGAACACATTATATTAATTTAATTTCTTGAATAGAATATTCCATTAACAGTCCCATCGCAAATGAATAATCACAGGGTTAGCTGGACAAGTATACTTTAGTTAGGCCTATCACAGATTTGTCAACACGTACTCTGTGCTTTAGACAGACAAACATAAGTTACAATGAATGAGAAGCAAACGACTGGAGGACGAGCTATATGGATGGGATTTGGTGGATGGCTGACCGCACCGGAATTAAGTAACGTAAAACGACTGTTGTAAAGCGAACAGTTAGCTTGGGTTAAAGTTTCAGATTTAAGATATAATTAAATATTTAATATTTAACCCCAGATTTAAGATTTAAAATAAATATTTAGACTTTTTTTTTTATATTTAAGTTTAAACCAAATATTTAGGATATAAACTAAATATATAATTATTGTTAAATATTTAATTTTAAAACGCAGATTTAAGATAGAAATGTAATATATATTTTGTTACATATTTACATACAAAACAAAGATTTAAGTTAAATATAATGTATGATGTATGAATTTTAGCCCCCCCCCCCCCCCCCCCCCTTATCATGTCTGTATATAACTGATAATTTATTTGAATATATTAGCAACTGATTATAAAATTCAATAAATGCCTTTTAATACATGAACATACAATTCTCTGAGATTGATAAATTCATTTTCTTAATGAAGGTTTGTTTATTTTTATTTTTGTTCTCACTTTAATCGATTTTGATTGGCCAGCTGACAAAAAGTGACATTGACGAGTGCAGCGCTTTGGCAAAAGTTGAACTATTTTCAACTTCAGCGCTTTGCCCGTAATAGAAAAGTGCAAGGGGCGCTCCGCTTAAAAAGATGTGAGGTGCACACTTTGAAACAGGAGCAAGCCAGGTACATTGTTATGTTTGTAAAGAACGGGGAAGAGGCGCTGGAAGTTGACAAAATGTGTTTAGTGTACAAGGCCCCTAACACAGCTGCAGCGCCTCGGCCACAGCTCTGTGCCTCAGGAGTTTCTCCAGGCATCGTACGACGATAGAGTCGGTGTCCAGGTCAAACTTATTGGCAAACAGGTGATGCTGCTGAATCAACCAGCCCAAGTCTCCGACTCCGTACACACATATGCCTCTAACATGTGTGCCATGGCACTTTGGATACACTGCGTCTAACGAACCTTCCGAGCCCTCGTGCCACGCCCACTTCACCATTCTGGCCAGGGCGTTCATGTCCGAGGTGTCAAACTTGGAGTTCGGCCAGGTGGAGCCAGGGATGCCAGGCATTCTCTGTACAGTGGCCCACAGGAACTCATCGGGGCTGTAGGTGTCTTTGGACCACTGGATCAGGTCCTGGACTCGGCTGTCCTCCAGCACGCTGCGCACGTAACCCCTGCTGACCAGGATGTAAGCGTTCCCTGACTTGATGGGCAGGTTGTGAGGAGGGGGGGACTTGGCTTGCCCTGTGTTCTTAATCTCACCGTTGACCACCTGGTGCACTGTCTTCCAGCGCGTTGTTTTCAAGTCGCTCATCTTCTCCGACTCCATGCTGTTTCGTCCCTGCAGCGCCCGCAGGCTCCTCACCATCTCCAGGTTGGTCTTGAGAGGGAAGTCCTGGCCACACAGATTTATAAAGTACTTCCAGGTTGAGCTGATGTTGTAGAGGTCGGCCATGCAGTTGAGGTCTGCTTGCACACGGCTCCAGCTGGCGTAGACGACGGGCACGGTCTGGTTGGCCAGGAAGACGTTGGGGAAACAGGAAGTGATGGCCGCAATGGCGGTGATGACTGAGGTCGGGGCTTTTGCATCCACGTGGACGCAGTAGATATTCTGCGGAGCATAGATGGCCCTCAACAGACGCTCGAAAATCTGCACCTGTACAACATACATACATACAAGGCAAATCAAAACCATGACAAGAAGGTTGCTATCTACATGGGTATTGCTCCATACATGACCATTGAAATGTATAGTATATAAGCTAGTCGTTATGGAGAGACTTACAGTGGGGCCAAAAAGTATTTAGTCAGCCACTGATTGTGCAAGTTCTCCTACTTAGAAAGATGAGAGAGGTCTGTCATTTTCATCATAGGTACACTTCAACTATCAGAGACAAAAATGAGAAAAAAAAATCCAGAAAATCACATTGTAGGATTTTTAAAGAATTTATTTGTAAATTATGGTGGAAAATAAGTATTTGGTCAATAACAAAAGTTCAACTCAATACTTTGTAACATAACCTTTGTTGGCAATGACAGAGGTCAAACGTTTCCTGTAAGTCTTCACCAGGTTTGCACACACTGTAGCTGGTATTTTGGCCCATTCCTCCATGCAGATCTCCTCTAGAGCAGTCATGTTTTGGGGCTGTCGCTGGGCAACACGGACTTTCAACTCCCTCCACAAATTTTCGATGGGGTTGAGGTCTGGAGACTGGCTAGGCCACTCCAGGACCTTGAAATGCTTTTTACGGAGCCACTCCTTCGTTGCCCGAGCGGTGTGTTTGGGATCATTGTCATGCTGGAAGACCCAGCCACGTTCCATCTTCAATGCTCTCACTGACGGAAGGAGGTTTTGGCTTAAAATCTCACGATACATGGCCCCGTTCATTCTTTCCTTAACACGGATCAGTCGTCCTGTCCCCTTTGCAGTAAAACAGCCCCAAAGCATGATGTTTCCACCCCCATGCTTCACAGTAGGTATGGTGTTCTTGGGATGCAACTCAGCATTCTTCTTCCTCCAAACACGACGAGTTGAGTTTTTACCAAAAAGTTCTATTTTGGTTTCATCTGACCACATGATATTCTGCCAATCCTCTTCTGGATCATCCATATGCTCTCTGGCAAACTTCAGACGGGCCTGGACATGTACTGGCTTAAGCAGGGGGACACGCCTGGCACTGCAGGATTTGAGTCCCTCTCGGCGTAGTGTGTTACTGATGGTAGCCTTTGTTACTTTGGTCCCAGCTCTCTGCAGGTCATTCATCAGGTCCCTCCGTGTAGTTTTGGGATTTTTGCTCACCATTCTCATGATCATTTTGACCCCACCGGATGAGATCTTGCGTGGGGCCCCAGATCGAGGGAGCTTATCAATGGTCTTGTATGTCTTCCATTTTCTTACAATTGCTCCCACAGTTGATCTATTCACACCAACCTGCTTGCCTATTGCAGATTCACTCTTCCCAGCCTGGTGCAGGTCTACAATTTTCTTCCTGGTGTCCTTCGACAGCTCTTTGGTCTTGGCCATGGTTGAGTTTGGAGTCTGACTGTTTGAGGCTGTGGACAGGTGTCTTTTATACAGATGACGAGGTCAAACAGGTTCCATTAATACAGGTAACGAGTGGAGGACAGAAGAGCTTCTTAAAGAAGAAGTTACAGGTCTGTGAGAGCCAGAAATCTTGCTTGTTTGTGGGTGACCAAATACTTATTTTCCACCATAATTTACAAATAAATTCTTTAAAAATCCTACAATGTGATTTCCAGTTTTTTTTTCTCATTTTTGTCTCTCATAGTTGAAGTGTACCTATGATGAAAATGACAGACGTCTCTCATCTTTCTAAGTAGGAGAACTTGCACAATCAGTGGCTGACTAAATACTTTTTGGCCCCACTGTACTTTACATTCGCTTGGAAACCAACAGTTGGAACAATACTCTTTCAAAGAATCCGGACAATATTTATGACTAGCCTAAATTAAATAAATCTTTGTACAAAATGGATTATTAAATCACGAGGAGTTTTGGAAGACTAGTGCACCTTATGATGGACAACCAGCGAGAAGGCTAGGGGAAATTCCTTCTCCTCCTGACTCAGAGGGAAGCTGAAGTACTTCCTGGTTAACCGAAACTCCCTGGGTACAATACAACCAGAACATGAAAAGGACTAAAACCAACTGTCATGCTTTGCTGCTACAACTTTTTCTTGGATGTGATCTCAGTCCCAGAGTCTTCCTCATTCCAAACAAATGGTGTGTCGATAGAAGAATAAAATAGTCTGAATGTAAAATAAAACTTGTTTTCCACTATTGAATCACAGACACAATATTTGAATCAAGCAGAAAGAGAATTACATTTTGCACTTATTTAATTGAAACATTTACAGTTACATGTAAAGCATACAGGGTACCTGCAGTTACGAGTGCCATTCTCCCAATCCTCATCAGGGATGTGTATCTTGTTCTGGAAATCTCGTTGGAGGGCCAGTAGTTTGGCATTTTCCAATACTTTTGGCTCCCCTTGTAGGATTCTGCTGCAATTGCAGGCATCTTCTGGACTATTGTCATACACATAGTCCAACCCTCTATCATCCAAGCTACAACTGGTGTTCAATGTCCTATCTGAAGGCCACAGCAGAATCATCCTTAATAGCATAGTTATTATTGTAGAGCTGAGGAGGAAGAAAAAAAATCTCCTAGGGCACATAGTGACTGGTGTCCTCTTTTGGGGATTTCTTACAGGCAGTGTCCCATTCTACTGAGGTACTCTTCGTCCAGCAACAAACAGGGAGCCTAGTAAATAGCAGAGGGGTGGGGATTGGTTCAAAAAAAGTACTCTGCCAAGTTTCACATTTTCTGTGAAGGACAAACACGGAAGGGTTTGTTTCTGGATTTGCAAATGTGAGCCACATTTGAATGAAGATGAACAACATCCAGAATTTAAATACTAGAGCTGAAAATGGAATTGCTTGAATGACACTGAGGACCCAAAACGCAGGCCTACTTGTGTTTTTGATCAACGATATAATTACATTTGAGGGCTTAAATGCATGATTGTAATGGCAGAGGAATAGATCTTTTATTATGATTTTTGTTCAAAGAAAAAAGATCCAGTGCTATTAAAACATAAAACATTCGGTCATGTAGTCGACGGATGCCCAGGTCTAACGACGTCTCTGCGCTGACTCACTATGTGTGTATGTGTGTGTGCTGTTTTGAGCTCGAGTCTGTCGTACTTTTGTATTGCTCAGTGTGTGTGTGTTTGTATTCACTCTTAACACGCGTGATTGCGTTTGGTCGTGCTATAGGCCGACTGGTATATCCACAGTTCCCTAGTACCCCAATGAATAGTCAAGCTCCCTTTCTGTAGCTTATCCCAAACGTCAGCTGGAGCCACCACTGCCTGTTCATATCCCCATGTCCATATAGCGTGTTTCACTGATAAAATGAGGCCTAAATAAAGTTGAAAATGTGGATAAACCGTAACGACACTGACGACACACACAGAGAAGGACCTAAATGCAGATACAACAGCAGACCTATAACTGGCTCAGAATAATTACAACACTTCTTCAAGCTTTGACTTACTTTTTCTCACTTCTTACACAAACACAGATTAAGCAAGGACTGAGGAATGAACACAAAACACAGGATATTTAAATAGGACACAAAACAGGTGTATGCCTAACCACTTTCACTAACTAAGGAGTTTCTGAAGATGGTGCAGAGGCAGTATACGCCTACTTCATTTGTTTTCTGATACACGTGGGCTTGTACTAAGAGTCATATCTCAGATATGATCACATCATGCTCCTTCGCACCTCCGTAGTGTTGAGGAACGTTATTTCGGTCAGAATGATCGCAATTATGCGCATTAACAAGCTACCTGTACCAGCTACCTAGGTACCTTGATGAAGCTCACATCTAAATTGTACTTAATGATAGCTAGAGCCCAACAATATAGCTAGTGCTCAAATTACTTGCTTGCCTACCTCTCTCTTTCATTAGGTGTAGGCCAGGGATCGGCAACCTTTACTAAAAAAAAATAGCCATTTTCTTGAAATTGTTGGCCAAAACAATCTGTCTTGAGCCGCAGAACATATTTAAGCCTTATAATGAAGGTAACATAGCCTATTATGTCTAAATCATTCTATCAACATTACTAATAGCATAGGCGGAGTTTACGGGGAGGCAGGGGGGGCATTGCACCCCCCCCCCCTCCTAGCGGCTGAAATACGTCACTACATTAAGTTTAAAATACGCACGCCACGCCACGCATTGCAATCAATAAATAATGTTTGCCCCCACCCCCAGCGCAATAATAGTAATAATATTATTAATTAATATCACATAATTATGACTTAACTATCTCATAATTATGACTCACTATCTCATAATTACAACTTAGTATCTCATAATTTCGTCTTAGTATCTCATAATTATGACTTAGTATCTCATAATTTCGACTTAGTATCTCATAATTATGACTTAACTATCTCATAATCATTACTTATACTTTACTTTTTTATTTTACTGGTGGAAATGGGCTTCCATATTTATTTGATCAATCTTCATTTCATAAAGACCAATGAAAAACAATAGCTGCATTGTCCATTTGTCAAACAAGTTCACTGCCGCCATCGCCACAATCCCATATTTATCTGTACATCACTATCTGTCTGTCTGTCTGTCTGTCTGTCTGTCTGTCTGTCTGTCTGTCTGTCTGTCTGTCTGTCTGTCTGTCTGTCTGTCTGTCTGTCTGTCTGTCTGTCTGTCTGTCTGTCTGTCTGTCTGTCTATCATGAAATCAGTAACACAAATTTGCACAAATAATCCCCAAACTTCATGTACAGCAAGCACATGTACAGTATACATATCCTGCAGATTAAAATACCCAATAGGAATATATTTCTCCTGTTATCGACATTGTCAGAGTTACTTACCTGTTTGACAAATTCACTCTACTTTACGTAAAAATCACAATATAATCACAGCAAACTGATAATCTGCTGGTAGAAAAAAATAAATTAACGACAAAGATAAGAAGCGATGACACTTGCAGTTTGGATGAAACAGCCTACAAGTGTCTGGGGTGCCGGCCGAGCTCTTTATACATGAACTATAACCAGTTGGACAGGCCTATCCACAATACGTTCCACAGGTCTCCGAATTGGAACACTCATGAGGTCGCAACACTGGAAAAACAGCGCTGATCTGTCGAATAAATGCAAATAGACCGTAGGCTACGGACGAGGATGCCTTAGCGATGTCTTAAAGCCTAAACTATACAATCGATTTATTGTGAACAGTTTCTCCTCTCGTGATATTCTTTACTTTGCTGACTGTGTAGGAAAACTGTAGGCTACCAACACTCATGTTATCGGAAGAACAGGGCAGATCGAACTAAGAAGTGAAAATGAGCAGAAATAAGTGAATAGCCGTTTGTGGCAGTAAACCCCAGCGAGTGCGCGCTCCCGCGAAGGCCGGTAGAATTCTGGCAGTCGGTCAAACAGCGGAAAGGGACTATAATTGGCATGCCCATTTTAGCTCAAGGCCTATTATACTGGAGAGATATATAGCTTTAATAAGCTAGTTTAGGTCCGCTAGTTGGCCTACTGTGCTTTTATTGTGATTCCACAGCGATTTTTTGGGCAGCTACCTTGGGTCAACTAGATAGTGTTATATTAAAAAATGTAAAAGTTAACTTTCGGCTTCCAATCCCTAGACACATTCTAGAGGACCTCTGGTAGCAACACAAATATTTCCAGAACAATTGAATTTCAGAATAAAGGCATTTTGAAATGATAATGCGCGAAAACAAGATGATCTATCAAAAAAAAAAAATGAAAACAAAATATTCTGTTTCCAATAACTAATTCCACTTCAGACTCATTCAGCAAAATACATTATCAGCGGAGCGAAAGGCCTGTAGTCAGATATCGTGCCTAATCCACGCATCCGTAGTTGACCATTTTTGCAGCTCTCCTGTCTGCCTTTGGCAACCGTGTTGCTTTTAGCCCGGAGTATGTTTCAATTCTTCAGATCAAAATCGTTATAGTTTGCTGACTTTATGTAAAATATGCGGCTCTGCCGACTTGTCCATGTTTGAGATTGGTCATAGAGTCACCGCCCCTTTTATGCCCACACACTCAGAGCTAGATTGGGTAAATATGGGTTTACTAAATATGGGAGTGGATAACCACCGTGGTGGAATTTATCCGTGGTAGTGGTACATGGGTTTATTGAAGCCAGATAACAAACAGATAGCCTGGGTATATGTCGAACTTGCTTCGTGGTCTAGGCCTCTGGAGTTGATGGGAATAGGCACTTACATTTACAGAGTATCCCTTGATCTCTAGGCCACCTATACCCATTAGATAAACCTAATCATTTTTACAGCATATTCATGGTTATTTTTTTTACAACGACGTATACACACGATTGTTATTTTCTATCACTTTTGCATCAAAAAGGACATACCAATGGCAACAGGGTACTTTATTGAGGCAAAATACTTTACATGTAAATATCTTACAGCAAAATTAATACTCTGTAGCGTACTTAAAACAATGTCTTTCTAACAGAAGGGCATGCTCAAAAACATGCCTGCGTAGCTATTATACACACACCTACACGCGCAAACAATACATAAAAAGGTATACACACACAAAGACAATCAGCCACAAGGAACGATACTTGTAAACATGAGGTAGCCTATGGGCTAAAAGTTATTAAATATTTCAACTGAACAGTTAGTATTTCGATTTTTTGAGAGTGGCAAAGTAGGCACCAGGCAACGAGAATATACTGTTACTTTATGAACGTGTTCAATAATATAGCCCTATTCATATCTGCAAACTAGTCTTGTTACTTTAACTCAGTGTAGCGTAGCCACCAGAAAATTGGAAATGAATTTGGACTGGGTCCTCCAAAAGCAAATTATAATGTATGACTGTAGTCAACGTGTTTTAGTAATGTTACGCAGGTCATCGTTGGGGTTTTAATGAACAGACATGCCTGCTAAAGTCCTTCTGATTCAATTGGGGGGAACACTTTGAAACGTTTGGAAAAGAAAGACATTTTCACTTAAGGCGTATTCCCCGACCACAGCTGAGTCGACATCCAACAAGTGTGCGCTATTGTTCATGCCTCTCTCTCTCTCTGCGACTAGAAAGAAGTTTTAAACATCTGAAAGACACTGACAAGGGCCAGTCAGACTGATGAGTTTCCTCTTCGGTCAGCTCTGAAAAAAAAACAGAGAAAGGAGCAAAAGGAGGATGGGGCGGAGACAAGAGAAGGAGAGAGGACCCAAATAATTAATCAATATTTAGTTGACGGGAGTCATTTTAATATACAGATTCTAGCGTTCAAACATCAAATGAGTCTCCGTGCAGTTGAACATGCAGGATGTAAAATAAAACATTCCCATGTCTGCTTACATAGGAACCAAAATAGCTGGAAATCAGAGGGGTCATGCCCATTCACACAGAGGCTGTTTGAGACGATGGTTACATTTGAAATCAAATCCGTAGTATTATGTATATACGCTAGAGCGGCCTATTGTAAATGAAGTTGTGAAACTGTGACCCCGCACAATAATTGGGTGCATGACGCCTTTGCTGGAAATGTAGATTTGATACTTTCACTCAAAGTGAGAGTGATGGTGACTAAGTGACACTGATTTGAAGGCAGCTTGTCAACAGGAACATTTCAAAGGTCGTGTTAAGGGTGGACACTAATGTGTTGTCAACAGGAGTACCTTTTAAAACATCTTATTAAAGCAACATGTTAAACTATAGAGTGAGAATAAGGACTCCATCGGTTTTGGTTTGTCTGTTTGCACATGCAGACACCCTGGCTAGGAGTCTGTAGACGACAGTGGCGTGATGGAAGGAAATAAGTCGTGTTTTGGAAACTATAAATCATAATGACTTGACGATGTTTCTACAATTATTTGCAAGACAAGTGCATTCCTATGGTTAACAAATACACCCACAGTCACGCAGGGATGTCTTACTTAGCCGGCCCTTCCAGTATCTCTTCATCCAATCTGGGTTACGGTTAGCAGTTAAGAGTGAAAAGGGCGAGAGAAAAATAAAGAGATGGGGGAGGACAAAATATGAGGAAGCACAAGCAGCAGATATGAGGGTGCCTTTGTTAGGTGTAAAGGTGAGGACACACTGGGCTGATGAATGCTCGTTCAGTTTGTTTCGTGATGCTGTTGCTGCAAGAATTTATAATGCTCGGAAGATTATCAGCCGTGTGTTGTTAGACAAAGAGACAGCGTTTGTCAAACACACTCACACATGATGACCCACATGAACTACAACCAGGGCCAATATATTTATTTGATCAATGCAAACAGACCTGCAGGTAGTATTCTATGTGTCCTCAGCTATACTGAATGGGGGGGGGGGGGGTTAAAGGTTAGGTGGCCATGGGTAATGCAGTCCCACACCAGAGGACTCAGAGGTATCAGGGAATAAAAAATGGTCACACACAGTCACATCAAATTCCATCATAGCCGTACAGTATGCGTCATCACAGCCCTTTAGGGGAATAGGAATGAGTACTGCCAACAAGGCCCACGGTGAGGAAAACCGGTGTAGCAGGAGTAGCATTAAGTAGTGTTAAAGAGGGGGGTGGGGGGGGGGGTGGATTCATAGGGTTTTACCTCATACATGAAAAGGAGTCAGTAGCACTCTCCTCTTCATACCTTCAAATGGTGGGTTTATACAGTATGAACTGGTTTAATAGCGGTACACAATGTTTCTTCTTTAAGGGAGATTAAGCATGTTAAACGGGTCACCAGCCATGTCAGAAAACAATTTGCTTGACGGTTTTCAATGACAGGTACAGGTATGAAAATCTGAAACAATGGCTACCCTTTAACATGTTGGATGATTCAAATGGTACAACAGACGTCTTGCATCTCTTTCTCACCTGAACAGAATTAAATTGACAGTTATGCACCAATGAATAAATCAAATCAGTGGTCTGTCTGTAGAATGTTGTGTGTGTGCGAGTGTGCGTGTGTGCATGCGTGTGTGTGTGTGTGTGTGTGTGTATATATGTGTGTGTGTGTGTGTGTGTGTGTGTGTGTGTGTGTGTGTGTGTATGTGTGTGTGTGTGTGTGTGTTCCCTCCTACTTACTTCAGAATGCTTGGGGGGATATGGATGTACTCCATGGGAATCATACCCCTCAGCTCAGCAAGGCTGCTCACATACTTGATCTTGCTGGTGAACTTGGAGCTACAGAGAGAGGAAGAGAGAGGGGAAGAGAGAGAGGGAGAGAGAGGAAGAGAGAGAGGAATAGAGAGGGGAAGAGAGAGAGGAAGAGAGAGGGGAAGAGAGAGAGGAAGAGAGAGGGGAAGAGACGGGGCGAAGAGAGAGAGGAAGAGAGAAGAGAAGAGAGAGAGGAAGAGAGAGAGGAAGAGAGAGAGGAAGAGAGAGAGGAAGAGAGAGAGGAAGAGAGAGGGGAAAAGACGGGGGGAAGAGAGAGGAGAGGAAATGGCAGACGGAACAAGAGAATGGACAAAGAAGAGGAAGAGGAAAAATGAGCGTACAACGACAAAATTAGGCAGAGAGAAAGGGAGAGGAAGAAGGGGAGGAATAATTCTATTAGATTAAATAAAACCAAAGCTATAACATTCATATATTATGTTTACGTTTCAAGAAAAAGGCTATCTATCAAAATCTCTTTTGAGCTTTATAGGGAGCAGAATGTACATCTCTAAACCTGTGGTGAAACACACTGGCAAAATGGATGTTACAACACCGTATTCTGTGTGTTTTGAAATGGATACATGCAAATACTTATAGGTTCATATTGTCATTCTCTCTCCATTTCTCTTTCTCCCATCTAGAAGATTTACTGTAGCTCCTATTGGAAGACTTATTTCACAGGAAGGCCCTACCCTTCCTCCTCCTCTCTCTCTCTCTCCCCCTCTCTCTCTCTCTCGCTCTGGCACTCTCCCCCTCTTCCTTTCCCCTCTCTCTCTCTCTCTCTCTATCACACACCTTATGAAGGGCCTGGTGATCCCCAGGACAGTCCGAATGAACCACGATGGATGAACGATGATAAAGGACTTGAGGTTTTTCCTCAATCTAGAAGGACAAACGACATGGTTAAATTGGTCCAGCACGTACCCAGACAGGAAGAGACCGACAGGAGAGAAGGGGAGAGAAGAAGGAGTGTGTGATTATAGTGGTTGTTGTATTTATGAGTGGTGTGTCTGTGTGGGGGTGTGTGTATGAGTAATGTGGTTAAAGGATGTAGTTATGTGTTGATGAAGAGTGTGGTTAAAGGGTGTGTGTGTGTGTGTGTGTGTGTGTGTGTGTGTGTGTGTGTGTGTGTGTGTGTGTGTGTGTAGTTACCTCCGGTTTATCATTTGGTAACATCTCTTCATCCAGCCAAACCCGGGCATTCTTCTCCGAGGTGTTGCTCCATTAAGGTACACAATCATGTAGTCATCAGCCACCATCAGCTCCAGGGTACTGATCACATATCTGGACGTGCAGGCACACACACATACACACACACACATACACACACACACACACACACACACACACACACACACACATAGAGGCAGATTTCCCAGAAAGGGAGTGGTTTTCAACACAAAAAGAGAGTGGCATCCAACAGTCTTACTTTAACATCAAGATTACTTGACTATCCGATCAGGACTTACAAAAAGAGGTTTTCCATGACGTAGCTGTAATCCTCACAGTCACTGTCTGGAAGGAAACACGCCGCAAACACAATGATGGCATGCTGATCACTGTAGTAACCTAGGGAACCGTGGAGACAGGAAGATACAGAATAAATTAGCGTCTGAAAGTGAAGATTGTCCGTCCGAATGATTACTCACTGAGTGTTTGTTTCTTGTAAGTATATTTGTGTACTGAGTGTGCGTGTGTGTACGTGTGCCTCTGTGTTATGCGAGAGTGTATGTGTGTGTGTGTGTGTGTGTGTGTGTAATTGTGTACTGAGTATGTCTGTTTGTGTGTGTGTGTGTAATTGTGTACTGAGTATGTCTGTTTGTGTTTGTGTGAGTGTGTGTGTGTGTAATTGTGTACTGAGTATGTCTGTTTGTGTGAGTGTGTGTGTGTGTGTGTAATTGTGTACTGAGTATGTCTGTTTGTGTGTGTGTGAGTGTGTGTGTGTGTGTGTGTGTGTATGTGTGTGTGTGTGTGTGTAATTGTGTACTGAGTATGTCTGTTTGTGTGTGTGTGTGTGTGTGTGTGTGTGTGTGTGTGTGTAATTGTGTACTGAGTATGTCTGTTTGTGTGTGTGTCTGTGAGGGTGTGTACCTCCGTGAGAGATGACCTTCTGGTATTGCTCGATACTCTTCATGTCGATACGATGCTCCTGCTCGCCAACGACAACCGTCCTCCACAGCCTGCTGTCACTGCGCTCCTCTGACGCACTGCATTCTGGGACAGCCCCGTCCCACTCAGCTCCAGCCTCCTGATTGGACGTCTCGGGGCCTCCTGTTATATAAGATGTACATATGCAGCACATATAGAGAAAAGCATACAGTATAATGTGTATACGTTGGGCCTGGATTAGTAAAGGTTTGCGTGTGTAAAAACGTGTGTGCATCCACAAAATAATGTCCAAGCTGATCTACTAACGCAGTCATTGGAGGATTGTGTCATGTGCCATGTGCAATTTCACACACCTTGTCCTTATTGTAAACTGGCCTTATGCAATAATGGATTTCTTCTTGAGTGTGGAAAAGAGGAGATATGCAAATAGATACATTTAGAGCTTGTAATGTGTAATTATAGTTATCAAACCTGAAAGTAATTATAAGGGGAGGGATAGCTTCCCTTTGTATTTCTATATGTGTGTTTTAGTTTGACTGAAGGGGATGTTCTCATCGGATGTGTGCATTAGGAGACATGGCTGCTCTTCTCGTTGTGAGAAGGAGACACAGGGAAAACCAAAGAATACGTTGAGAACTTGTTTTTGTCCTCCCACCTAAACATTTGTTCTTCCTCAAATATCTTGCCGTTTCGCTTTAATTTTATTTTTGATCTTTTTCTTTTCCCCATGGCATTGACTTTCTCGCTGATAATATCCCTTACGACATTTCTTTTTGTTCCATTTATAGTCATTTCATTCACAATATTTATTTCCTTATTGGCCTCTTCCACTAGTTCCTATAATTCGAATTCAAATTAATGCGCGGTCGTTCTGGTTTCCGTCCAAACTGTCCATGGCTGGAATCACTTTAAAACACCCAAATCCCTCATTTATGTATATCCGTTTGCACCTTATATCATCTATTAAATTACTCTTTAACAGGGCCAAGATAAATGTGCAATCTCCTGGAACAAGCTTGCAAGTTAGTACCCTTTATTTGGAATCTTAGTAAATCATGCCCATTGGCGTGTGATTGTGCGTGCGTACGTGTGTGCGTGCGTGTGTGCGTGCGCATGCATGCCTCACCCTGTCCATTAAAGTCCAGAGAGTCGGCCTCGTCAGGGGTGTCCAGTTCGTCTACGTTGATGTCCAGGTCATCCCCCGTGTCCAAGCCCTCATCCCCCGTGTCCAGGGCGTCATCCGATCGGAGAGAACTTTGGCTGCGCTCCAGTGACACGTTCATGGGTGGAGCCACCAACTTCTTCCGCGGGGCATTCAAGCCCCCTGATAGGTCGACGGAGGAGGGCGGGTCTAGACGTGAATTTATAGGAGGTTAGCTTTGTCTCGAATCATAAGAAGAAAGTGAGCCAAACAACAAAAAATTCAACATTTTAACCAAGGAGTTTCTTATTAAACAATACATAAAGTTTTAAAATCTTGAAATAAGTATTCGATCATTGGACTTGGGATTTCATTACATTTTTTTGAAATAACACACGGCCAGAGCAATCTTTTAAAACACACAGAACGCTATACCCTCTGGCCTGTGTACCCAAACAACAAATACAGTCAAAAAGGTCTTAACACACTGTATACAGTCAAAAAGGTCCTAACACACTGTATACAGTCAAAAAGGTCTTAACACACTGTATACAGTCAAAAAGGTCTTAACACACTATATACAGCCAAAAAGGTCCTAACACACTGTATACAGTCAAAAAGGTCCTAACACACTGTATACAGTCAAAAAGGTCCTAACACACTGTATACAGTCAAAAAGGTCTTAAAACACTGTATACAGTCAAAAAGGTCCTAACACACTATATACAGTCAAAAAGGTCTTAACACACTGTATACAGTCAAAAAGGTCCTAACACACTATATACAGTCAAAAAGGTCTTAACACACTGTATACAGTCAAAAAGACAGTGCCATCTTTTCCAGGACACAAATCTGCTGTTTTCTCACCCGCCCTGTTGTCCGTCGTACCGTCAGTCTCTTCGTCCTGTGACTCCATCCTCGTCCTCATCGTCGTCGAACGGGCCCTGTCCAGAGGAGGCACATCGGAGACGCAGTAGTGAGCTACAACGTACACCACCATTGCCATCATCACCAGCGCCATGGGCACACCCACACACAGCACCGGGCTGAGCAATGCCAGCAGGATCATCTAAACATGTAGATCATGCTCCTGATGTGGCCAAAACGAGACTTATTGAAGTATATTAAAACACACACACACACACACACACACACACACACACACACAATGCAAAGAGAAGAGACGGATCTGAGAGAGAGACCGAGAGTAAAAGAGAGAGAGACAACAAGACTCACTGCTTTCCTTCCGAAGTCGCACGTGGGATGGAGGACAGACAATACAAAGCAGTGTTTTGCCCCCTTGAGACTGCACAGCCCCCCCTGCCCCGACCACACCAGACCCTGCTTAGCATAGGAGTAGCTAACAATGGAGCCTGCACACACACACATACACACGCACGCACGCACCCACGCACGCACACACGCACACACGCACACACACGCACACACGCACACACACACACACACACACACACAAAAGGATCACAAATGTGGGCATTTGGGTCAAAGACACAAGGCTCTTACACACTCATTGACACACATGCACAATCCCACACACACTCAACACACACATTTAAACAGTGACAAAAGAAGCGGAACAAGGTCACCCCAAGAAGAGGAATACTGTACCCCCCACCCCCTCTTTTCCTCTTTTTCTTTTTAGAATTAGTCACTGGATGGATAATCACACCATGTGACTGCTTGAAGTTTGAATGTCTCTCTCTCTCTCTCACACACACACACACACACACACACACACAAACCCCTGCATACATGCACAGGCACAGGAGGGGACTCTCACTCTCTCTCATCTTCTACCGCTTATCCTGTTTTACAGGGTCGCGGGGGGGCTGGAGCCTATCCCAGCCAACACAGGGCGTAAGGCAGGGTACACCCTGGACAGGACGCCAGTCTATCACAGGGCCAACACATATAGGGACAGACAACCACTCACATTCACACCCTATGGGCAATTTAGAGTCACCAATTAACTTGCATGGTTTTTGGACTGTGGGAGGAAACCGGAGTACCCGGAGGAAACCCACGCCGGCACAGGGAGAACATGCAAACTCCACACAGAAAGGCCCTTAGGCCCTTCTTGCTGTGAGGCAACAGTGCTAACCACTGAGCCACCGCGCTGCCCTACAGGAGGGGACCTCTATCCAAAATCGAATACCCTCAATGCAACAGAAAAAAAAGTGCTTGACAAATGTGTGCACACTCGTGTGGCTAGAAGTACCACCGCGCATGTGTCCTTACATGCTGGAACGCATATTCATGTCAATGGAACGGTTGTGTCAGATCCTCTAAATGCAGAACTCAAATAGTTACATTGTCCGTCTGACGTTTGTTAATGGGTGAGTTTCCATAAAATTTGAAGAGGGCTACACACGGCTTCCTCGACCAAATCCTCTGAGCACATAACCCCCATTCTCTCGTCCCTTCACTGGCTCCCAGTTAATCATCGTATTACTTATAAAATCCTTCTCCTCACCTTCAAAGCTTTACATAACCTGGCCCCCCCCTACCTTTCGGATCTTCTACAGCTCTATCTTCCCACCCGGACACTCCGTTCCTCCTCTGAAATGAAATTGGTCACCCCACAAGCAAAACTAAAAAACTTTGGGGAGCGTGCCTTTTCTAGGGCAGCACCTAAACTCTGGAACTCTCTTCCTCCTTTCATTCGGGATTCAAACTCACTTCCTATCTTCAAAAGCCATCTTAAAACCTACCTTTTCACCCTAGCCTACTCAAATTAACTCAAACGCCCCTTACCTCTACAACATTTCTGTCAAATTTTACTGTAGTTTGTATTGCTGTCTTGTTCTCGACCTGTTCTCCTGTTATCCGTTTGTCTTGTATTTCTGTTTTATTTGCCTGTTCTCTTGTTGTGAAGCGTCTTTGGGTGTAAGAAAAGCGCTATATAAAAAAAATGAATTATTATTATTATTATTACACTGACTGAATAGCTGTAAAAAAAAAGAACGTTCCCACTCATAATTTACATAGCCTACCATGTAATATTTTATTGGATATGTAATCCTTAATCTGGTACAATTATATTTATGTCCTGCTGTTTTTTTGCTTTTGTTTTTAGGGAAAAAACAATAGCCTCAAAAATATTATCGTTCCAATTTAGTATTTGCTCTTAAAACTGCAAGAGGATTCTAAACGAGAGAGAACAATTTGAATGTTATTTAATTGAGTTAGTTTTATTTTTTATAAAACCCTTCCCTTTCCGGATGTTCACGTGTCTTCTTTTCAAACTTAAAGTGATAAGATATCCCCCAACTTTTTATGTCCGTACGCTCAGCATTGAGTTAGTTACGTGGTAGTTGTAAATGTAGCCTAGGGAAAGCAATAAGCTTGAGGTAACCGCTAGCATGGCTCACAAAAGTGAATAAATACTCATAAAAATGAACATGTTATATCTTCTGTATTTCGCACGTGTCAGAATGAAAATGTAAAAGCAAGACGTTATGGTTATTGAAACAAATAGATGGTTAGCGCCATTGCAATGTGGAACCTTTGTTTCCCCTTGTATTTGGTAAGTGAGGGACCTAACATCTGAAGTACAGTGGTGACCATAGACATATACTGTATATATTGACAATATATGTAATGACAACATTTTCATTTCGACACGTGCAAAATACCGAAGATCCAACATGTAAATAATACAGCTTTGACATTTTTTTATGGAGTATTTTGTCACTTTTTGGAGCCATGCTAAGCTGTTACCTCTGGCTTACTGCTACGCTAGGCTACTTTTACGACTACCACGTAACTAACTCAATACTGGATTGATATCAATCATCTCATTTGACTAGGGTAAGTTGGGGCATATCTTATTTCCCAAAATGTTGAACTGTTTTTTAGAACCTCCCTCCAACCCCTTTGACTACATGCACACTAATATTTCACTATAAGTCAGAATATGAATATAGGCCTATTACGAATTTGATACGGGTCATGTAAACAGCATATTCCGAATAAAGCACTTTCCGAATAAGACATGTGGGATATCTATGCCAATATTATTAGAGTTTTCTGTTGAATATGTAGCCTATATAGCGCGTCAGGTGACCAATACAACCACTTATAGAGGAGGCCCAGCCCATTTAAAACCTCTGATGGGAGACAACCTATCGTTGCGCCACAGCAGCTGCTGAGTACATTTAGTTTCTCTTTTGTATTAACAGAAACGAAAGTTATCTTTTTATTTGAAGGGTGTGGAGGAATCTATTATAGTTAAAAAAAAAAGATACAAAAAGGACAATGTATAACAGCATTTAAAACAGACACTACGCTTCACCTAGTGGTCTGAAAATATATTACATGGGAAACTAATCCAGTCCAAACATTTTTTAAATTTCTTTTATTATTGTCTTTCTTTATTTACCTCAGCCCTTTATTTGTTTCAATCTGTATTTCTGTCTTTCATTTATTTTTTCAGCCTTTTTTCTGTGTAACTTCTTTGTTCGTTTCAGCCTTTCATATCTTTATTCTGTCTCTTTCTCTTTCATTTTCTTTCTCTATTTCATATATTCATTCTTTCTTCCTTCCTTCCTTCCTTCCTTCCTTCCTTCCTTCCTTCCTTCCTTCCTTCCTTCCTTCCTTCCTTCCTTCCTTCCTTCCTTTCTTTCTTTCTGATAATAAAATCTTTAGTATTTGTCTTACATGTTTTTCTGGTACAATAAGGACTTGCCTGGAGAGGAGGAGGTGGGCTTGTCCATCCTGTACATACTGCCCGTGGTCTTCACTTTCACTTTGAACCTGCCCAACCTCTGTTTGGTAATTCAGCTGTCCATCCATCTGGTAGTCATCGTGGTCTGTCTGATAAAACAGCTTGTTTCCAGTTTTATGTTGACAGTGTGCTTGTGTTGGACACAGACTCTCGGGTTCCCGGGGGCCTAAGCTTTTGGTATTATCATAGTGGGCACCAATTGATGACGCCTGATGACTCGGACTATTCATTTCAAATCTACCTAGGTCTGGTGAACAGTGTTGAACACCACCCTCTCTTTCACCTTGCCCTCTGTGCTCAGCATAGGACCCAACACCCCCCTCTGTCTCACACAGCCCTCGGTGTTCAGTAGTGTACTGAACAGCTGTCCCAGTCTGGTGGTAACTAGGATACAGCTCCGAGCTGCGCCGGCCCGGCGCTTCAGTCCCAAATGGGTCGGGGCCATCGCCACTCTCCCGACCTCCGCTGGCTCTTGCTGCATGGTAACCACTACGGTCCACGTCGTCACGGTAACGCGTGCCTGGGTGTGTGTCCTGTGGCTGGTCCATGTGGTTGTCTGTTCTGTCGAGGGCTTTGATGTGACTTCCGGTCCGCCGGGAAGGAGAAGTGCCATTGGTCCTTTGGCACCAGGGCTGTGGTGCTTCTTCCTGGCATCTATGAGGTAGAGAAAGAGAGACAATTGTAGAGGCACATCTGATAGTTGAAATGTTTTTGCCATAACTGTGTTGTCATTTGTTGTGTGGATTTGCTGTCGTTGTTGTTGTGCTTTGACAAAGTAAATGATTATTTACCATGCCAAGAAAGCCAATTTAAATTGAAATAGGAATTGCTTTTATCGTCATCATTTATTTATTTATACTTGTTATCTATTTATTTTATAGGGGAAGATTGTTTTCATGGTTGGACTGTGTGATGTGGACAACTATTTCCTCTTAACAGTAAACTCCCAAAGGAGCTTTCCTTGTCTTTCCCTTTGAATGAAAAATATTTTGTGAAAAAGCTGTTTTCACACTTTTCTTTGTAAAAGCCACCTAAAAAAAACTTTCAAGACTAATTAAGTTCCTCAAGCAGAGCATTCCAAAGAATTACATCATAGCAATTACATACCGCCTATTCAAACAATTACGTAAAAAAAAAACAATAAACAAAGATAACACTACACTGCATACAAAGACTAATGTGGATTTAAGTATCGGCACACTAAACTACTGATTGTATGTCTCCCTGTCTCTCTCTCTCTTCCTTTTCTCTTCTCTCTCTCTATCTCTCTCACTCACAAACATGCGCGCACACACACACACACACACACACACACAAACACACACACACCTTGTGTTTGACAGAGGGGAGCTCTCTCCATTAGTCGTGGTGGGGATACAGCTGTAATGAGGCAGGTAATGCATATTTAATGAGGCATAAACAGATTTATAAACACACACACACACACACACACACACACACACACACACACACAGCTACAACTCATAGACTGGTGCAATACACAACTACATGTGCCTACACACATTTCCCTTTCTTGTCTTCTCTCTTCCTCTAAAAACAATGAGATGTGAGGCGATGCCACATGGGTGCTCTACCCACCGTATGATCCCCCTAGGTCTGCACCCCCACCCCATCCCACCCCCACCCCATCCCACCCCCACCTCTTTTTTGGCCTCTCTCCAGCACCCCTCCCCTCAGGGGGTCCTTATACTCCACCTCGACAGTCTGTTGTTCAACTAGGAAGTTTGCCGGGCCATGTTGTAGAAAAGCAGAAACCCTCGAGAGATCTATGCCCGCTCATCAGCCCCTGAGAGTAGCATCATATGGGCCAGCAACGATTAACCCGAAGCAAAACTTCGACAACAACCCTTAACCAGAGAGATTGGTTCGATTGGACACTGAACAAAGATTCAGTGCAATTATAAGAAGAATTCTCCCTAGTTTAGTCATGCAATGTCGAAAAAAACTACTTTAAAATGCAATATAATTAGATAATGGAATGCCACTTTCCATTCAACGTTGAATAAATAATTCGATATCATTGGGAATATAAAAACTTTGCAAGAATAAAAACATAAAAACTTTTATTTTACCCAAGATTTGATAACTGGCTTCTCCCAGAAGTGTCCACTTGCTCTCCTGCTGACCATTGACTCAGACCACTTGACTGCTCCACTTTCATTGGGTAATGCACTGGATCCCTGGGGTGCCGGCCATCTTTTTCTTTTTCTTGTTCTTCATCTTCCTCTTCGTCCTCTTCCATGAGGTCACCAGAGAAAGGGAGTCCCACCTCTTTGGTAGCAGAGTGAGGCGATTCGCTGACGGGGCTGGCAATCAGAGAGCTGTTAGCCAACGGGGATAGAGAGCTGTCTGTGAGAGCTGGAGACTCGGAGGGGGGATGGGCGTCATCTTTTGAAAAAACTGGTTGGACTTTCCAACCCTGATGGCCCCCGAGTGAAGGGGGAGGAGCCTGAGGGGAGGACGGTGAATGGCCACCTTCGTCTGAGTCCTCCAATGAGATTTGAGAGCGGACGTAAACTTCTTCCCTGGTTTTCAGGAAGTGATCTGACGGGTATCTCAAGGAGGCGGAGACACTTCTCACTACGACATCCGATTGGTCCTCCCGGCTTCCCTCCTCCCCGTGCGACTGGCTACGGCCTGGCGATCTGTAACCTGCTTGGTTCAAACTTGGAATAACGGTGTGTGATTGGTCAGGGCCGATGATCTCTGGTATTATGTAGCTAAAGCCACTAGCTACTTGGTTAGTAGCTTCCTCCTTCTCTCCGGCATCTGAACAACTGAAACACATCCTTTCTGGGCTTGTTTGGTCTAGTCTGTCCTTCTCTGACTTCTGTTGGTCTTGTCTGTTAGCGGTTGATTGGGTCTGCAGTAAAATAGCTGCACAGGACAGCATGCTAAACGTCTCCAAAGACTTTCCTCCTCCCCCACCACCACCTCCTCCTCCTCCTCCTCCTCCTCTTGTCCCACGTTCTCTTTTGCTCTCTTTGACGGTCCCAGAGACAATGATGTAGTCCATCTCCAGACCCGAGGATGAGTCTCCGTCGGAATTGGACCTCAAGTCCTCTCGGCTGGCCAGAGAAAACCCCAAGAGAGACAGAAATGTTAGAACGTGTCTTTGACACATTGCATCTGGAATGTTTGTCATGTAGCCTAATGGGTTGATCGGATTACAGATAGGAAACACATGCTATACATGCGTGATTTGGTATTGTCAGAAAATAAAACGTAAAATAAAATGTGTGGATGGAAAGGTATGGTGGGTCGCCATTAGCAGCACCATGACTGGCTCGTTTGTGCTCATCATTTTTGCCTTTAGTGCATAATTTTTTCTGTGGCTCGTCATCATTGATAAAGTACACAGAAACAACATCAAAACAACAATATCCAAAGCACACTCTCTTGATAATACACATATCTACCTGTGCAGGCTGTCTGGGCTGGGTTTCAACCCCTCCTTCTCCATGGCGCCGGAGCTCAGAGAAACAGCCGCCATCTTAGCTCCTTCCACGCTCTCCCTGCCATCCACAGCAGCAGCAGCCTGACGGACCAGACCATCACGGTCGCCCACGGCAGGGTAGGATATGTTACTGGTCCACTCCAGTGAGGAGGACGAAGGTGGACTTGACGTTGGGGCCTTCTTGGATGAGGGTTTATTTGCAATGCTTTCCCAACCAATGAAATCAGGGGATACTGAGGGGTCGGCTTCTTTAGACCTCTGATCGAGAGGCTTATTGGTTGTCCTGTGGTAGGCGCCGTCCACCAGAACGAAGGGGGAGTGACTGGTGTGATCCTCCGTCCAATCGGCTCCCTCCGTTGCCTCCTCGGGTCCCTCCGCTCCTCTGATGTCATAGTCGCTCTCGGTGGAGCTCCCGGTCATGTGACCCAGCTCACTTCCTTCCTCGAATAAAAACACCTGGCTGTCCCCCTGTCCCAGATCTCTCTTTGAAGGTTTAGAATCGCAAGCTCTATAAGAAACCTCTGTCTGATCCTGGGACATGCCCCTCCCTGTGCCCATTGGCTTGTTGACAGCTACGAAGGGACTGGACTGCTCTTCTAGTTGGACCATATCCACTCCGGGGGAAGAGGCTGGGCTCCAGCCCCCAGACCCGCCCACATTGTCATACTCGGAGGTGGAGCTTACCATATTAGGGAGTGGCATTGTCCAGGACTCTGAGGCCTGATTGGCTGCGTCTTGAATACCCGTGACATCGTCACCCTGGTCATTGGCTGGTGTCTCTTCAGTCCACGTTCTTCCCTCGTCTCCCCCAATAACAATTGTCACCCTCTCCCCCTCTCCTCTGCCTGTCTCCATCGTCAGGCGGGGTGACACGCGTTCCTCCGCGCACGCATCCCATGATTCAATGGGGCCGAGGTCACTGTCTCCACCTATCTCCGCCCCCTCAGGGCTGGTTGCCGTGGAAGCGCTGTCCTCCTGTATGGTGGTGTTCCACATGCCCATCCCATCGCTGGCCAATCCCAGAGGGCTTTCAAGGGATGCCCCGCCCCGGGCCCCCTTGACCCGCCCCTCGGAGGAATCTGAGCGCTCCAATTGGTCGGCCAGGTCTGGCGTGGTGAGAGGGGATAGGCTGTCGTCACGGATCGTCATGTTCCACATGTCCAGGGACTCTGGGTAAGAGGTGGTGGCTCCGCTGTCCGACTTCAGGAAGCCCTTCTGGGCCGAGTAGGTCCAAAAGTCCAGCAGCTCCGCCTTCTTCCCCATCTGACCGTCCTCTTCCTCCCTGGAGGTGTCGGGTGTCAGAGGGTTAAGGCTCTGCTTCTTCCCCCACACCGAGCAGATCTTGCCCGCCATTCTGAAGCTGATGGTGGCCCGCCCTCCTCCTCCTCCAGCGCTGCTCTCCTCTGCGGGCGGGGTGAGTTGCAGGTCGCCCAGGGTCACGGGGTTGTTCCAGGGTTCCGTGAAGCCGGAGTCCGGGTTCCAGGTGTCGAATGATTCGGTCCACTCCGTGACCAGACTGAGCTGAGGCTCCAGCTTGCTCCTCTCAGCCCATCCTTCGCTCTCTCTTCCTCTTTCTCCATTGCCGTCTCCTCCTCCCTCTCCTCCTGTCTCCCCTCCACCCTCGCCCTCTCTCCCTCCTTCCAGGACGTTCTCGTTCAGGCTCCAGGCAATGGCGTCGTCGGAGGTTGACCCGCCGCGGGGTTCGTCCCAGGACTCGGCGGGAGACGGGACGTCCTTTTGTGCCAGACCGTGGATCCTCTCTGCCACGTCCTCCGGGAAGAACCTGACCTCTGACCCCGTGGGAGGACAGCTACCCACAAGGCTGTTCACCGGTGTGGGTGGCACCGGCGTGTCGATAATCGCCTCCGAGGACCTGTCCACTACTGGTCCGACTGACGAATCAGGTGTGGAAAAATCCACTAGGCTCAGCTCCTCAAATTCTGATAGGCTAGAACTACCGGCTCTGGTCCCGCCTCCTCGTCCTCCGCCTCTCCTATTGGACGACGCAGCGAAACCTCCCATTGGCTGGGAGGTGCCACTGCTGTGGAGTGGATCGAAGCTAAACAGGTCGTAGTTGTCGTTACGGTTACGGCTGGAGTGTCGGCTCCTCCTCTCAGGCGGGACGGGCGACAAGGAGGGGGAAAAGCCAAGGGAGGGGTTCACGAGGAACCCCCCTGCCCCGGCAACGCCTGTAACCCCCGCCTCGGCAACGGGACTGTCGTCGCTGAGAAACACAGAACTTTCCTTTGACGATCGGCTGCTACGGATGGTCGCCATGCAACCGCTGTCGGGGCTCGTTGCCGCGCCTCCTCCCGCCTCCTCCCCACCCGCCATGGTGACGGCGACGCCGCTCCCCTCGGCACGCTCTCCGTCCGAGCCGTACATGTCGGTGACCCCGGACGAGGCCTGCGACAGAGGGGCGCTGCCGGCCACGCCTTCCGTCGACGAGGTCCTGCTGCTCGGGTGACAGGCCAGGAGGTGAGCCCTGCGTTGGATGAACCCCTGGAGGAGGAGGGGGACCTCGTGCTCCAACAGGCCCAGGGAGGAGGCCTTTGGTGGGGCTTCAGGGTGGGTGTGGTGGTGGTGGTAGAGCTGGAGAACTCCCTGGTAACAGTCACCTGCCTCCAGCTCCAGGGAAAAGTTGGACGACTCTTCCATCTCACAGCAGATCTAGAGTGGTGAGGACGCACATGCAAACATAGTCATTTAATGGTACTTTATTGACATAAACAGGATATTATCAGTGTATGGGGAAATAACAAAAGACTAGACTGTTTTTAGACTGTAGAATGGGACAATATCGGCCATAGATGGTTTGTGGACACTAAAACAGCCTTTAAAGTAATTTCTTCACATTTAGTGTTTAGTGTTGGTTTGATTGACAAGTTTATCATCTGTGTTATGAACTAAAAACCACTGATGACCAGCTAAAACATTTTTTTATTGTTGCAAATAATGCTGATTGATAAGACAGCATATTCTTGTCACAATGTAACTAAACAGAATGACTTTGAATTTGCAACATAATGCTTTTTTAAACAGTAGCAGGATAGAATCGTTTGCAACGTGTAACCTGGTTGAGAATGTCGGTGTTGCCCGAGTAGACTGCCACCGAGTGGTGTGGAAGCTGCACTGCAGTGTGGGCCGAGGACATGATCACCAGACTCTCGTAGCCATGGTGACGGCAAAAGGATTTCAACTCTTCAATGTGGCTCGACCATTTCTAAAGAGGGGAGGGAGGGAGGGACAAAAAGAGAACGGAGAGAGAATGGGAGAAAAAAAAGAAAGGAAAAAGAAAGCAAGGAAAAGAGAGAATGAAAGAAATAAATAAATATAAGTGATGTGTTAAGTAATTGCAAAAGCAATTTTTGTCAAATGTTGATGGATTTTGGATGTAATGAAACAATATTAAAGAACAAACAATCATCTCACCAAACTGTCATTCCCTGTGTTAATGATCTCACCCAGTGTAATTCAATATGTCTTAATCAACACTTTATCCCATTTGGACTTGATGAGATAAAACTTTTTGGGACCCCTGCCTTTGCTGGCGCATATGTTTTAATTGGAAGTGACGTGCGAGGGCTTTTAAAGAGGGTGTCAGTCTGAAGTGAATGAGAGACGATACTGTCAGGACACAGAGAGGGGTGAGAAGACGTGTCATGATTTATGGCGGGGGAATTAACTGTTTGTTCTTCACACAGCCAACATTCCCAGATTATGGTAATTCCGCGACACCATCGGTGATTGATGACGAGAAAGTTGCATTAATTAATGGTTTTGTTTG
>CM030185.1:16113770-16136270 GCA_017639675.1 Aplochiton taeniatus | reverse complement strand
AAAGCAGGGCCTCATAACTCACGCCCCGCGCGCACACATTCCCATGCAAACACAGTCAGAGGAAAAACACATTTCCTGCTGTCGACAACGGCTCCGGCAAAGAATTAATCAAGCGTTCATCCATTTAGGCTCTTTGCATACCCTTTCTGTCAGGATGCAGAACGCTCAGAGAGTTTGAAGCTCTTCTGAGGCGATCGTTTCGTCGCCCTGATGAATCCATCAAGCTAGGTTTGATTTATAAGTCTGTCTGTGATCACAGCAGTACAGCTACAGCAAATGGAGTGGCAAGGAGCGAGCTGACGCCACTCGCACGCACACACACACACACACACACACACACACACACACACACACACACACACACACACACACACACATACACACACACACACACACACACACACACACATACTTATGTGCGGGTATACACACCAACAATCATACATACGCATGCAAAGAAAACCCACACATTTTATCCAGACACACACACACACAGTGTAGAAGTTTGGGAGACAGACTGCATGAGAAAAAGAGGGGGTAAAAGTTTGCCGAAACATAAGACCAACCGTCTGCCTATTGCACATCCCTCCACTGGGTGCTCCGTTTACCCTGCCACAGGGGAAGATGATCGCTGACTCTACCAATGTTTTGTTTCGTTTATTTGTGTTTGCCGCGGGCCGTTTGGCCCAAGGACAGAGAGCTGTCTCTCCCACGTGACTCCAACAGGAGAAGGGGGACTGGGGACTGATGTAGCTGGACACCTATGGCCCAGGGCCCAGGACCCACACAATGATATGTGTGTCTAGGGGGGGGGGGGGGGTAATAGGGGAGTAGGGGAGAGAGGGGAGAGAGGGGTTGAGGTGGGGGATGAGAGAGGGTGGATAGATGGAAAAGATACACGGGAGGGAGTGAGAAGGGGGAGCGAGAGACAGAGCAGGGAGTGTGTAGGGGGAGTGGGAGAGACCCCGGTCTTCAATCTTGGTCCCTGGGAGGGCCGCTGTACACCTGCTGTCCTGGAGTCTGTGTGTATGTATGTCTGTGTGTGTGTCCGTGCATGTGTCTGTGTGTTTGTCTGTGTGTGTGTGTGTGTGTGTGTGTGTGTGTGTGTGTGTGTGTGTGTGTGTGTGTGTGTGTGTACACGTCTCATCAGAAAGGCATTATGGAAGCGTGGGACCGCAGGCCCTTAATTAGTACGGATCATTATTTGTGCAAGTAGTGCTGGGTAAAAACAGGGCCGGCATAAACAAACAGGAGAGGCCGGAGGACACTAGACAAACAACGTTTGAAACAAACAATCAACGTCAACAACAACTCCAATATTCCTGTAAAACCCCCAAACAAATAGCATTGGAAATTACCGTGGTGCCATTAAAACAACAGTTATCAACAAACGTCCAAGGATTTCCAAAGATTGCACTTACCTTCTTAAGGAGCTAAACAAAGATTGTCCACATTTGTAAAAAGTTTTAAAGTATTCGCTATACAATTATCTTTATTATTCTAATATCCATGTTTTTTGGCACTACACCCTATTTATTGAGAAATATTGTGGACATTTGTTATGAACAGGAGTTTAATGGAAATTAGCCACAGAAACAACGTACATCAGAAACAGAAACTGTAGGTTAACTAAAATAAAGAAATTACCCATAAAGGGTGCAAACACCTGACATCTCACACAGGTGAAACCAGCATCTATAGCTAAATCTGGATGGAAAATCTGTATATTAATAACAAAATGTATCTTCTTTTCAGTTTTTACATCCAGCCCAAATCTCATAAACATCTCTTAAATACACGTTAAAGTTTCCACACACACACACACACACACACAAGAACCCACACAAACACACTTACCATATTTGTGTGTGTGTGTGTGTGTGTGTGTGTGTGTGTGTGTGTGTGTGTGTGTACTCGTGGCTGCAGGCTCCTATCTTTCCCACAGTTCATCAACTACGCAGCATGACAATGCTTTCATCCAACCATCCAATCATCTGCCAGAGCTAATTAATTAATTAATCACTGGGCCATGCAAAACGCCCACCCCGACAGAACATACCAAAACACACTCCAACACCCTGACCCCACACAACACCAAGCACCGCACCAGGCTCCAATACCTTAACAAACCTAAGCACACACCAACACCCTAACCCCACACAACACCAAGCACCGCACCGGGCTCCAATACCTTAACAAACCTAAGCACACACCAACACCCTAACCCCACACAACACCAAGCACCACACCAGGCTCCAATACCTTAACAAACCTAATCACACACCAACACCCTAACCCCACACAACACCAAGCACCGCACCGGGCTCCAATACCTTAACAAACCTAAGCACACACCAACACCCTAACCCCACACAACACCAAGCACCACACTAGGCTCCAATACCTTAACAAACCTAATCACACACCAACACCCTAACCCCACACAACACCAAGCACCGCACCAGGCTCCAATACCTTAACAAACCTAAGCACACACCAACACCCTAACCCCACACAACACCAAGCACCGCACCAGGCTCCAATACCTTAACAAACCTAAGCACACACCAACACCCTAACCCCACACAACACCAAGCACCACACCAGGCTCCAATACCTTAACAAACCTAATCACACACCAACACCCTAACCCCACACAACACCAAGCACCGCACCGGGCTCCAATACCTTAACAAACCTAAGCACACACCAACACCCTAACCCCACACAACACCAAGTACCACTAAAGGCTCCACGACCTAAACACACCCAACCTACCACAACACACACCAAACCTAATCCATCTAAACACCCTAACACACCATAACACCCTAACACCACACAAAGAAACATCCTAACACACAAACCCCACCACACCTAAACACCCTAAAACACCACAGCACACTAACACATGTCGCAGATATTTTATGTCTCCGCACTCCAGTGAGATCGAAATAATAAAATACTTTGAGAAATAACGTCCGCTTGCTTTTAGTGGTTTTAATGGAGATGAGTAAAAAGGTAACAGAGTTGATATACAATATATCAACCACAAAGTAACAAAATAAAACTGATCAGATAAAAAGAAAACCCTAACTGCAGTCTAAAGTCATACAAAAATGAGGACGTATAACTGGTGCGCACAAAATCACAACACCCCCTAGCGTCCCTTATATACACGCTTCCTTAGGAATGTTGATTTAGTTTAACTGCAGTCAGCATCTCCTATCTCTCGGACCTCCCTAGGTCAAATAATTTATTGCACAGGGCAATAAATAATGCCATCTGGCTGACCGGTCCTCAAGTCTGACATCTTATCTTACCTAAACAAGAAAATGTCTAAGCCCTTTATGATGGAAAAGGCAACTGTTAGGTGAAGATATTAGCCCCAAGGGTTCAACCTAACTAGCAAAGGGGAACTTTGTTTGAACTCATAGGAAAAACACAGAGTAACTTTTCATAGTTTAGGCTAAATTACATTTTTCCCATCACACACACCAAACCTACCACAACACACACCAACCCTGACCCACCTTAAACACCCTAAAACACCAAACCTACCACAACACACACCAACCCTGACCCACCTTAAACACCCTAAAACACCAAACCTACCACAACACACACCAACCCTGACCCACCTTAAACACCAAACCTACCACAACACACACCAACCCTGACCCACCTTAAACACCCTAAAACACCAAACCTACCACAACACACACCAACCCTGACCCACCTTAAACACCCTAAAACACCAAACCTACCACAACACACACCAACCCTGACCCACCTTAAACACCAAACCTACCACAACACACACCAACCCTGACCCACCTTAAACACCCTAAAACACCAAACCTACCACAACACACACCAACCCTGACCCACCTTAAACACCCTAAAATACCAGAGAGAGAGAGAGAGAGAGAGAGAGAGAGAGAGAGAGGGAGAGAGAGAGAGAGAGAGAGAGAGAGAGAGAGAGAGAGAGAGAGAGAGAGAGAGAGAGAGAGAGAGAGAGAGAGAGAGAGAGAGAGAGAGGGAGAGGGAGAGGGAGAGGGAGAGGGAGAGAGAGATAGAGATGTCTGATACTGCTGGGTGTACCGGGTTAAGGTGACAGCAAAGTAGTACAAATCCCAACCCCCCCCCCCCCCCTGTACGACTTACTTAACACACACCAGGAGCATGGGAGAGAAGGGGGAGGGGTGTGAATAAGGGATAGTGGAGGCGGACACACTCGTAGACCCTGGCCTGACTCACTTCACCCAGAGGGAGAGGGGGAGGTGGGAGAGGGTTAAAGAAGAGGAGAATGAGGGGAGGGGATGACAGGAGGACAAGAGGGATCAGGAGAGAATGAAGGTTCAAAACAGAGAAAAGAGGTTGAAATAAATAGACAAAGGAAATAAAGAAAATAGAAGAAACAAGGAGGATAGTGAAGGAGTTTTACAGAATAGAGAGAGTTGTTCATGTACACCGTTTTCTATTGCTCTCGTTCTCCCAAAACCTCCCGACTGATGGACCCTAGGCCTTTTATACACCAGTATGAGTGTGGGAGACAGGCAGAAAGAACGAGAAAGAGAGAGAGAGTGAGAGAGAGAGAGAGAGAGAGAGAGAGAGAGAGAGAGAGAGAGAGGGAGAGAGAGGGAGAGAGAGATAGAGATGTCTGATACTGCTGGGTGTACCGGGTTAAGGTGACAGCAAAGTACCTTTCTGATGCCCCCCCCCCCAAGGTGCACGTTTTGGTTTTGTTTCCACACAAAGTGACATTTCATACCATTTTTGCTGGAATGTTTAGGACTGCATGAGGCCAAGGTGTGTACCATGGCAACCACAACACCTGTGTACCATGACAACCACAATACCTGTGTACCATGACAACCACAACACTTGTGTACCATGACAACAGCCATACCTGTTGTGTCAACTGCCATGCAGGGCGTTACTCAATCAATTGAAATATCACCATAGCAATTTGCTCGTTTATGCTTTTACAAATCAATTATTTGTGTTTATAGTTGTTATAATGGACTGCCCGTTTTATAGCATGACCGCTCTAGACATATAAATGTTAAGGTTTAATTATAACAAAGGGCCATTGAACTATTATTATTGATCTATACAGACACTACGTGTCTTTTTTAAAGGCCAGCTAAGGACAGAATTTAAATAACTCAAAAGAACAACAAATGAAAGAAACGTGGATACAGAGCCGAAATGAGAGAGAACGTGTATGACGCAGTCAACTTACCATGAGAGAGAGAGTGTGTGACGCAGTCAACTTACCATGAGAGAGAGAGTGTATGACGCAGTCAACTTACCATGAGAGAGAGAGTGTATGACGCAGTCAACTTACCATGAGAGAGAGAGTGTATGACGCAGTCAACTTACCATGAGAGAGAGAGTGTATGACGCAGTCAACTTACCATGAGAGAGAGAGAGTGTATGACGCAGTCAACTTACCATGAGAGAGAGAGTGTATGACGCAGTCAACTTACCATGAGAGAGAGAGAGTGTGTGACGCAGTCAACTTACCATGAGAGAGAGAGTGTATGACGCAGTCAACTTACCATGAGAGAGAGAGTGTATGACGCAGTCAACTTACCATGAGAGAGAGAGTGAGCCGGCCTAACTTAGCCTATCATTTAACATTGGTTTCATGAGCCTAGTACTAGTAATGGGGGGGTGACAGGGGGCAGGGCTGATTTCTGCTTCTTACGAATGTTTTTTTTTATGTGGAATGGCCCATTAGGACGTCTCTTTGTGAAGAAAAGAATAAAGGGCAGCTGAATGACTTTGATTGAATATTGTCATGTGTGGTCGGTTACTTCGTGATCGGATGTTCAAACTGTGTTCGGGTAGCGACTTCGACCAGCGAACTGTGCTCCACGCTATTATTGACTATGGTAATATTTTGATTTTCGAGTTCAACAAAAAAAAGGGAAACAAAATGGAAAAGAAAAAAGGTAATGACCTGTATGTAACCACATACTGTAAGAGTACTGTCTCTCCCTCTCTCTCTCTCTCTCTCTCTCTCTCTCTCTCTCTCTCTCTCTCTCTCTCTCTCTCTCTCTCTCTCTCACACACACACACACACACACACACACACACTGTTTGGGGCTAACTCTCCTCTGCTAACAAGACAACCAGCTCTTTCAAATTGCTTCTACGCAAGTTCTACAAATGTCCTATTTGTCTGAAACCACACACATACACACACGCAGGCAAACATACACACTTATACTCTAAGACAAACACACATAGCAAAACACACACAAACCATTACCGGCTAATTGAATCTAATTTATTTAGTTTTTTGGGGAAAGCATTTAGGGGGGCATATGAAAAAAAAAAAAAAAAAAAAGCCCTCCTCAATAAATGATCGCGCTTTGTATCATTTTCTTCTTTTCAAACACAATTAAAAAATAATATATAAATATATACATACTGCAAATGACATGCATATAACGGATTCATTAGAGGCTCCTTTCAGGTCATTAGTAAACCACCGGGAGACGGTTGAGCCGTAGGTTTGCCGGCACACACGTCGCCCCCGGCCATTTATTCTATATTAAGTCCCTAATGGGGCCTCGCTCTCACGACGCGCGGCGTGGCGCGCCCGCTAAAATATGCAGGGGAAGTCCGGCGTACACAAAGCCACCCAAATGACTGGTTATTTATCGGCTAAATGAGGATGGGCCTGGGTAATGTCCCTTGGATGCGAGGTGGTTTCTGGCGGAGTGCTGAGCGCAACACCCCTACAGCTATCGACATCATTTATTTTACACATAGACTAATATCCCTCACCGGGCAGCCGGCGAAGAAAAATGGGCTTTGGAGAAAGGAAGAGATATAAAAGAAATCATATTTTTTTCCTTGCTTTCTTTCGGGTGGGACGAAAGAGAAGCAGCAGCACGCGGTCTGATGGGGCCTTTTGCGATTTTAACATGTGTGTGTGTGTGTGTGTGTGTGTGTGTGTGTGTGTGTGTGTGTATGTGTGCATGGGCGCTCATGGTCTATGTGCGCACATGGTCTGAGTCTCAGAGTGTGTGTGAGAGAAACAAAGTTAGTGAATGAGAGCTAAATGAACTCATAAAGAGAAAGGAATAGAGAACGTGTGTATGTGTGTACGTGTGTGTGTGTGTGTGTGTGTGTGTGTGAGTGTAGATGTACGTGTGTGTGTACGTGCGTGTGTGTGTGTGTGTGTGTGTGTGTGTGTGTGAGTGTGTGTATGGCCATGCATGTGTTTTTGTGTGTGTTTGATAAAAAGAAAGTAAAACACAAAAATAGGTGGACGAGGTGTATGACTGCACACAGGGGTCTTTGACCGTAAGAGAATAAAAGAGTAAGAGCTTGTGTATGTTTGTGTGTGTTTGTGTGTGTGTGTGTGTGTGTATGTGTGTGTGTGTATGTGTGTGTGTGTGTGTGTGTGTGTGTCTACACACGTCTCTAGTTTTGCATTTAGCCCCAGTAGCCATGACTCCAGCCAACTATGAACACCTGGCTGTGTGAGCTATTCAGACTTTCATATTTTCATATTAACATTAACATGCATCTGCAGCACCAGGATCCTCAGTGGCTGCATACAAGATGAGGACTAGATCTACCAGCCGCGTAAAGTAAAAAAAATAACTGTTGTTACAGTTCAAATCGCACAAATACTTCATGGAGTAGTTTTGTTATATTTATACTTTTTATTTAACTGGAATTTATTTTCCGTATTCATGTTTTCTTACTGCAATAGATTTTGATCTGAGACTTTGCATAGGACCATAATGCAGGGACTCTCAAACTGGATTAGCCGGTTGCTTGCACACCAAACACACGTGAAATGAAAAGTTTCTATTTTGAAAAACTGCCGTTCGAATTTGGATCCTGTTATTCTTACAACCTGATTATTTTTTAGATAGTGCCATCGAACTGAACAAACCCATAAAGAAACATGAAATCTCCCAACACTGTAGTACAGCTGAGCGGCAGTCAGATCATTTATATTTGCTGGAGATATGCTCCAGCCCAATGGAAACATCTACTAAGAAGTATGTGCCTCTCTTTACGTTTCTTTTTAACTGCCCAAAACGTTTTTAGTTTTTTTTCAAAACGCTCCACATGTATAAAAGGCCTTATCTGGATTAGCCACTCCCACACCAGGAAGTCTAGCCCTCTGTCGAGGTGAAGGTTGGATAAAGATGACTAAGAGTCTTGTTGGCGGTGCTTACCTCCAGACCCAGGTTGACAGTGGTCACACCCACTGTTATCTCTCCATCAGAGAACTCCTTCAGATCCTTCAGGAGAAGCTGGTCCAGGTCTACACCTGCTCAACACACGTACGTGCGGGCACGCACACACACACACACACACACACACACACACACACATACACATGCACACGTACACGCACGCACACATGCACGCACACACACACGCACGCACACACACACACACACACACACAATACCGGAACACAGAACAAGAAGACCAACAGCTATATGTATACACACACAAAATACACAGCACAAAGCCACCCATTACAATGTATAATGTGATACACCTGTAATAATAATTATAATTTTTTATTGATTATTATCAATTTCGGAAGTATCAGTGATTTTAGTGTTAGTGTATGCTATCCAACACGTACACATACTTGGTTTAGAGGTAAACACCCCCCTCCACACACACACACACACACACACACACACACCTTTCCCTGTGGTGACATCACTCCTCCCCTCCAGTGACCTCAGCAGTTCTTCTAGCCAGTCCGAGCGGCGGCCATCTTGGATCCACATTCTTTCCTTCTCCAGCCGCAAAGCCTCTACGAGAAGAACCATAAATGATATTTCAAAACAGCGAGAGCAGGTTTTGTTGTTTTTTTCTGTTGTTTTTTCTAAAGCTCACATCAACTTAGATCAGAGAGAGAAGCTGTTTCATAAAGAGTACAGCGATGTTTACACATTTACTGCAGGTCATGTATTGATCCGGGTGGATAACTTGCGGCACTGCTACAGCAGAGTGGATCATGTCCTCCTTTGTGAGGCTGTCAACCCCACAGGAGGAGAAGCTGGGAGACGCTGAGTCAAGAGATTTACACCAGCCTTACTGAACAGAGGACCCTCCCTGAGTAATGGTGGGATACACAGATCAATACGTTATGCCCTATTCTCTCTCTCTCTCTCTCTCTCTCTCTCTCTCTCTCTCTCTCTCTCTCTCTCTCTCTCTCTCACTCTCTCTCTCTTTCTCGTTCTTTCTGCCTGTGTCCCACACTCATACTGGTGTATAAAAGGCCTAGGGTCCATCAGTCGGGAGGTTTTGGGAGAACGAGAGCAATAGAAAACGGTGTACATGAACAACTCTCTCTATTCTGTAAAACTCCTTCACTATCCTCCTTGTTTCTTCTATTTTCTTTATTTCCTTTGTCTATTTATTTCAACCTCTTTTCTCTTTTTTGAACCTTCATTCTCTCCTGATCCCTTTGGTCCTCCTGTCATCCCCTCCCCTCATTCTCCTCTTCTTTAACTCTCTCCCACCTCCCCCTCTCCCTCTGGGTGAAGTGAGTCAGGCCAGGGTCTACGAGTGTGTCCCCCTCCACTATCCCTTATTCACACCCCTCCCCCTTCTCTCCCATGCTCCTGGTGTGTGTTAAGTGAGTCGTACAGGGGGGGGGGGGGGGGGGTTGGGATTTGTTCCGTGTTGTCCTGCGTCGCCCCATTACCCCCCTTGGGGGGCGCCATCGCTCCCTCACCTCCCAGCGTCGCCCTCAGCGGCGCTCCGACGCGCTCCGGTGCCTCTTGAAGAATCTCCCTGGCGACCGCCGTCGCCGCGGACGACGCCCCCTCCCCTGTATCCCGTTGCCCGCGGCGATGGACCACTCTCAAGATGCTGGACTCCAGTGTGCGGTGCTCGGGGCTGAAACAGAGAGAGAGAGAGAGAGAAGGAGAGAGGGGGAAAAGACAGAACAAAACAGAAAGAGAGTGAAAGGGAGAGAGAGAGGACAAAGAGGAGAGGAAATGATTGTGCAGACATTTGCAAAAACACCTCCCTGTGGGCTTTAAAGAACACACACACACACACACACACACACACACACACACGTCCAAATGATTGAGAGTGCTCATGTGTGTGTGTGTGTGTGTGTGTGTGTGTGTGTGTTTCTGTGTGTGTGTGTGTGTGTGTGTGTGTGTGTGTGTGTGTGTGTGTGTACCTGTCTAGCAGGTGTTGCGTGAGCAGGGTGAGGGTCAGCAGTCCTCGATGGTGAAGTTGCCCCAGGTTTAGGTCCTCTCTCCAAAGCAAAGACGACTCACACACTTTCACCCTCTTGAGGTAACGCACTGTATCCCCCGGCAACGCAGCATCCCTCCGTCGGACACACAGCACTGGTACGCACAGAGTGCCGGATAGGTCCTTCTGAAAACACACACGCAAAACAGATTTCACACACATATCTACACACGCACGCACGCACGCACGCACGCACGCACGCACGCATGCACACACACACACTCACAAACAGGGCTGAATTGGATGACTCTAGGCCTCTTCAACCGTACCAATGTACTGGACTGTGCTGGTAAGTTGGGGAACTGGTGTGATTAATAACAGACCCAAAGCACATACAAGTACATGTGCAATAAATAGGTCTCTCAATCACTCACTCACTCACTCACTCACTCACTCACTCACTCACTCACTCACTCACTCACGACCACTTAGTCATTCAATGCCTCCCTCCCGCTCGTTGGTTACCTGGTTGAGGTGGAATGCAAGGCTGAGGGTTGATGCTACAGAGTCCACGTCTGCCTCTGGTCCTCCTAGAACCGCATGGACGCTGGGCCCTCCGGAACCCACCGTCTGACACACACACACACACACACAGACACACACGCGCGTTGTAAGATTATCAAAACTGCAAATATGTGACTTTTCAACACACACAACAACACTGATATCACGCTGATCAAAAGTCCTGATATTAGCCTGATACTAGGACTGTCTGTGGTGCTGATAGCTGATATCAGCGCAAACATCATCGAACCAGCGTGACTCTGCAGCGCTCGCTCTGAAACACACACACACACACACATACACACACACACACACACCTACCTAACCACACGCTCCTATTAATAATGCAGCCCCCGCCCCACAGTGATATGTTTGGGAACAGATTAGTATGAATCGACACTGCACATTAAGAATGTGTGGGCCGACCGATAGCACCAGCGGACGGAGCGCCCAGAGCCCCTGTGGTTCTGATGATTATTATCATCACTGTGGACTTTATGGTGATAGGCTTTGGTGATGTGTTGGTAGTGTTTAGCAGTAGGTGGAAAGTGACCAGGGAGTAATCACAATGGTTTGTGTGTGTGTGTATGTGCGTGTGTGTGTGTGTGTGTGTGTGTGTGTGTGTGTGTGTGTGTGTGTGTGTGTGTGTGTGTGTATGTGCGTGTGCGTGTGCGTGTGCGTGTGCGTGTGTGTGTGCGTCTCTCAAACACTTTGTGGGTGTTAGTGTGTGTGATTGTGTCTCTCTCTGAGTGTGTGTGTGCGTCTCTCTCTCTCTCTGTGTGTCTGTCTCTCTGTGTGTGTGTGTGTGTGTGTGTGTGTGTGTGTGTGTGTGTGGGTGTGTGTGGGTGTGTGTGTGTGTGTGTGGGGGGTGTGTGTGTGTGTGTGTGTGTGAGTGTGTGTGTGTGTCAGAGAGAAACGAATGAGTCTTGGTTAGCATCAGTAATCAAGCTAATGGAAAAGGTCAAAGTCTTGCTGGATAGTTCTCTTGCTGGGCTTCTCTCGTGAAACCATCGAAATAGTAACATTGGGCGTGCCATTCCTATCTGCTAGGCTGCAGAAGGTGAAAGAAAGCCTATAGCTAGTCAAGCAAGGTGTGACAAGTTTGTAGCCTGTTCAAAACCAATGTTTTTGGCCATGGTATGGCACTAGATATTGAATTTGGACTGAATCCCGAATCCCCAAGCGGGAAGTTAGTCTAAAACAGGTCATTTATAGCTCAAACGCAGACTGTTGCAGCCAGAGTTTACTGATTGGCTGATGTGGTACATGGCACTTTGGTTTGTCACCGATCCATTGGTTAGCTATTTGCTGATTCTTTCAACCAAGCCACCTGGCCACCCCTACATCATTATTTTTCTCCTCTCAGATTCTGTCATGTTTTGAATTGCTAAGAAGGTGGGTTTAGCTAAAACAAGGGTACTCTTTAAAGTGTTAATGGAAGCTGTCACCATTTCATATCTGCAATGGTGTAGCTAGCTAGCCTGACCAGACAGGCCCAAACGGATCTAGTCTGAACCCTTTATATAATCTTGTCTGAGTATCTACAGAGCCGTAACTAGCTTGCCGGCTAGCTCGACTACTATAGCCTCTAGCAATGACCTGGCCTCGCTCCACCAATCAAGCAGTGAAATGTTCATGAAATGGACACCATGTCCCTCTATGGACCATCCTAACATGGTTGCAGGCCTGTAATGGATGGCTGGACGGGGAGGGAAGGGAGCAGAGGAGAGAATGGACGGGTCAAGATGGAGGAGGGGGGGGGGGTAACAAGGATGATACAGACAGAGCTAAGACAGAGAAGGGAGGATTGAAAGGCGGATGAGTGAAGTACGGAGGGAGGTGGAAGACAAACAGGAGAGGGGGGAGAGAAGAAACAGAGTGAGAGAGAGAGAGAGAGAGAGAGGGGGGGGGGGGGCAGGAAAGAGAAGGAAGGACCTGTTAGTGAGGGGGCTGTGTGTGGCGAGGGAGAGGAAGAAGGGGGGAAGGGTTTGGAGCCGTTCGATACTAAATGGACAGAGGAAGTGATGCATTAGTGGGAGAAAAGATTCCTCCTCTGCAGCAGGATAACAGCCCCGCACTGACTCGGTGTGTGTGCGTGTGTGTGTGTGTGTGTGTGTGTGTGTGTGTGTGTGTGTGTGTGTGTGTGTGTGTTTGTGTGTGCGTGCGTGTGTGTGTGTGTGTGTGTGTCTTAGCGAAAGAGAGAGTGTGTGCTAGCATCTCATCTGAATTTAATACATTCATGTCTCTCTGGACAGCTAGGCTGGAGCAACACTGCATGTGAGTTTGTGGGTCTGCCTCCCCGGTTATTTACCTCCATTGATCCCTTCTTTTCATCTGATTGTGTTGCAGATGCCCATCAATGCTTTGCTCTCTCTCTCTCTCTCTCTCTCTCTCTCTCTCTCTCTCTCTCTCTCTCTCTCTCTCTCTCTCTTATCTGTCTCTCTTATCCCCCACTACCCTTTCTGTTGTGTCTCTCCCTCCCTCTCTTTGGCTGTGTATTCACCCTCTTCAACCTTACTGACAGTGTTCACTTCCATCGTACAGATGCTGCCTACTCCTCCCATACTGAGGATAACGCAGGGTGTTGCAGAGCCCAACTCGGGAAGGACTTAGCTAGTGATTTGGATGGCTTAGCGCTGCAACACCGTTTTTTCGGTGCAGCTTGCGACCATTTTTGTTATCGTGGATCATTTTTGGACCTACATAAATGCTCATGATAACTCCTCGCAAAGCGCTGTGAAACCACAGAACCGCAGGAACGGCATACTAGCCCATTTAAGATTTGAGATTCATATTTTAAGATTTGGATTTATTACTCTATATTTTCTGTCTTGTCATTTCGCAGTACTCGTATACATTGACACAAAATGTATCTTCCGCATAGGAGCAGTGGGCAGAGGTAGCCAAGCGCAGGCAGAAACACGTTTCTGGGTAGGCCTTGGGAAAAGTGGATGGGCCCGTTTTTTTTTATTGTTTTTATAAAAAGACTTAATCAAACAGGCAGTATAATGCATCTCCATGGCACCCGATAAGGACAAATTAACAGCTAGTACCGAAAAGGTTACCACACTACTAAAATGTGGTACCATTGCATCAGAACACAAATATGCTGAGAAAACAGTTATAGAGAAAAAGTATTGTTAAAACAGGCTGACACAACTAGATCTAATTGGATTGTGGCTATAGCCCTTTGACTGTGCATGTCTACTTATGTGTGTGTCTGCGGGTGTGATTGTGCTTGTTTGTGTGTCTTTGTCATGCTGGGCTGGACTTGTTCTTGGAATAAAGGACAACATGACCTACCGACTTTCTCCCCATGCTAAAGCCAACAGCAAGTAGAGCTTCTTTAGAAAACATTGGTATCGATGTGTGTGTGTGTGTGTGTGTGTGTGTGTGTGTGTGTGTGTGTGTGTGTGTGTGTGTGTGTGTGTGTGTGTGTGTGTGTGTGTGTGTGTGTGTGTGTGTGTGTGTGTGTGTGCGCGCGCGGCACCAACCCAGTGAATAGGTGATAGAGAGCGAGGGAGAGAGTGAGAGACAGTGAGTGAGAGAGAGTAAGTGAGTGAGTGAGTGGGTGAGTGAGTGAGTGAGTGAGTGAGTGAGTGAGTGAGTGAGTGAGTGAGTGAGTGAGTGAGTGAGTGAGTGAGAGGGAAAAACAGAGAGAGAAGGAAATAATGAAACAGATGGGACCTACAGAAAGAATAGCAGAGAGAGACACAGCTCCAGCAAGCACTCAGAACCGGTTCAATTAGAGCAATGGCTGTTTTGGACCGCTGCCATACACACAGCACACACTGGGGTAAACTGAAAGACTGAGCATGGAAGAGAGAGAGAGGTGGGTGAGAGAGAGAAAGGAAGGACGAAGACAAGAGAAAGAGTGAGAGAAACAGATAGGGGAAGAGGAGAGTGAAACAGTTGACACTGAGAAAAAGAGAGAGACAGATTAAGAGATAAAGAAAGGAAGGAAAGAGGGAGCAGCTCTTTATCTCCAACCTCCATGCCACTCATCAGTCATCAGCCTTAACATAAAGCCTTATCAGCCAATTACCCACGATGTTCTCTGACTCTCTCGTTCCTGTGTGACTTACGTTCATAACTCACTCTCTCTATTTCTCTCTCTCTATTTCTATTTCTCTCTCTCTATTTCTCTTTCTCTCTATTTCTCTCTCTCTTTTTCTTAATCGTCATTCTTCTTTCCAGTTTTGCCATCACACACTGACTGACATGAGGAAGACGAAATCTTACCCACGAACTTACTCACACAGCCCCCCCCCCCCCCCCCCCCCCCCAGCCCCCCCCCCCTTCATTCTCACAACAATTAGGAACTTTAAGTCAGCAGTGCCATATACTTTGATACCCAACACGTGAAAGAAAACTAGCTTAAAAACATTCCAAATTATTTCGGCAAAGTTTTGGTTAAGCTTCAGAGCAGTAGACAAAGATTTGAAGTGTACACATTTTTTTGTTTTGTTGAAAGACAAAAATTTGCCTCCAATCAACAACAAACATTTTTGCTGGATCTGCACTTTGATCAAAAGAAAAGCCTGCTACAACAAGTAGCATCAACATCGACAGGACTACAACCTCATTATTGATGCATCTATGCAGCAGGTGGTGTTACAAAACTACAACTTCCACACTCCTGTGAGGCAGACCCCTGTCTGAGATAATAGCAGTACAACCCACGACGTATTATGGGATGTAACTGATGTGGTTGGTGTTTATTATGGACTGGATATCTTAGCACTGAGTATACCCCATACATGAGTAGAGTTAACATTAAAACAATTGAGTAGTATGCCCACAGTTCAGTAATGTCCTTACTAAAACCTTTTATCACATCATCCCTCGTGGAAAATGACATAGTCAGAAGTAGATGGGAGGAGATTAAAATACTAACCCCCAAAAACATGTTTTATGAGCAACAACAATTGTTTTAAAGGAGTCACAACCTGTGAGCATGGAGGAAAGATTTGGCCTGAAAAGATTTTGGGCTTACAGTCGAGTGCAGAACACACATCAGTGATACACTTTGTGGCGTTGCATCTGCAGGCATAGGTTGTATTCAGAAGTGGTACACACATGGAACGTTAACAAAAACACACATTAATAGATCATTTGAGCCGTCTGGTATCAAAGTCAATGGACAGCTAAAGTCAAAAGGAGTTGAACTTAAACCCAATGCAGGCCCTGAAACAATACCAACTCCAGTGCTAACTTTTTTTCCCTCCTAGAAACTGATGTAGGCTATTTGCATGATGTCTGTTGACATGCGGTCATTCTGCAGAGGTAAAATGCAAATGTGGCCTGTGTGTGTATGTGTCAAAGGAGAAGCGTCCGCATACAGCGAAAAACAGAAGAACGCACCCCATTATTAAACTTGTCGGGTCTTCCTTCATTAGTGCTTGATAATATTGTGTAAATGCCTTATCGGACTGGTGTAGGAAAATGCTAGCATTGCCTCCGTTAACGATTTGTCCGTTCTACAGGTGCTTGGGAAGGGAGAGAGAAGTCGAGAGAGAGGGATGGGGGCTGTGAGTAACGCAGCCTGTAGCATCGTCATAGTCTCATCAACAATTTTACACGCCAACGGCTGTTTTAGGCAATATTGTCAACACAACTCACCACCAGTAAGCTCTTTGCCCTTCGCAAATAGTCGTCCATGTCGGCCTCTGTCGAATATGGATTACTGCATTACGTCTCCCCGTACCAAGTTTACGATGCAGCGTGTTTTTATATGCGCCGCTTACCGAGTCAGTCAGTGAATCCCCCCTCCTGTGCTCACTGCAGCACTCGCTCGGCTAGTGGTCCTCCCTCTCCGGGCTAACCCGGAATGGAGTGGGTGTGACGGGAATATTTCTAGCGGGGGCGCGCTCAATAAATTTAATCGCGCACAATGCCCGGTTGGGATACCCCAGCCACACTTACAACCCCTTTTGGCCTCAACTACCCCCAACCCACGGACAATGCAAAACGAAAAACAAGCAAACCAAAACCCAAATAGCGCACTTTGTGAAGGGAATTGAATGGAGTGGTACCATGGACAGCGCCCGGTCAGGATAATGTGCCTCGTCGGAGAAGATGCGGCCAAACTGACTGGACGCTGCAGCACTGAGCGTTTGAAACCTGTACAGCAGGCGAAATACGTGCCCATAGTGCTGATGAGATCAACAGCCTGTCCATTGCCTGTGTGTATGTGCATGCGCGCGCTCACGTGTGTCACGACTATCAACTGTACGAAATCTGAATAATTAAACTAGCAGTACTACTACTTCAATCTTCTTGCTAGCCCATGAGAACTTATAAAGCGTGCTTTATTCACAGGTTATTGATCAATTTGTTAGAATTTAACTATTTTGATTGCACCAAGACTGAGAGGGTCTATGCAAGTTCGTCGTCGGGTAAATCGAACCTCCCTCTTCACCCCCCTCTCTTTTACAGACACACACACACACACACACACACACACACACACACACACACACGAGAGAGAGTGAGAGAGAGAAAGAGAGGGGGAGAGAGAGAGAGAGAGAGAGAGAGAGAGAGAGAGAGAGAGAGAGAGAGAGAGAGAGAGAGAGAGAGAGAGAGAGAGAGAGAGAGAGAGAGAGAGAGAGAGAGAGAGAATAGGGCATAACGAGACCAAGAGCAGACCGAGAGAGAGAGCAAAAGCGATCTGGGAAACACGCCAGTTGCTAAACTTTAATATTTAAAATGGACAGAACTTGCCATGGGTTGACGATCACATTCATCTTTTTAGATTTGTACCGGAAGTGAACTGGACTTCTTCCATGACATTGCACCAACAAAACGTGGCAGATATCGCCAGTTTTTCAGAGCTTTTAGACAAGGTTGGTTGGTTTTTAAGATGTCAGGGTGACCTATAGGGATATCTCTGAATACCAGACAGACCGATGTAAAACATTTACTTTGTAAAACAATATACAAATAATATAAAAAGCTTTCTTCCATTCTGATGGATCAAAACAGACGAGCCAAACTGCTCCCCAACATTTGGCAGATGTTTTTAGAATCTTCAGACAAATGCCAAATATGGTGCTTGCTGCTCGGGCAGGGTGCCAATGACTTTTCATACAAATCCTTGTTATAGCCAATCATGATGTGTCATATTATCTGTGTGGGGGATTGCAAACCCAAGATTGCACATAGGCAATGGACTGCTATCACAGGCCTAACCAAAGTCGGAGGAACAATATGGCGGTAAAAAGGTCAAAGGTTAGTGTATGTGTTATAAAAGGGATGTGTTAGCAGACGGCCCTTTACATGTTTATCCACACAATAGAGGACATGTAAATCATATAACAGTCAAGGCAAAGGCACCCTGTTTCTTACCATTACCATTGTACAATTAGTCCAAACAACGGCGTAACTTAAGCATAACGGGCTTCAGAGCAAAACCTAAAGGCAGATTTGAAGCTGTTAACACCTGTACATTCAGCATGGACAGCGATCGGTAAGACACCCATCCTATTGGTCGATCAGCACCACGGAAAGCACAAAGCTATCAAAATCACCCGATTTTATCTGATAATTTTAGGCAATAGACTGTTATGTAGAGGCACAAAAAAAACATTTTGCTGCTTAAACCACGAGCTAGATACTTTATCACGTAGCCCACTTTAAATTCAGAGCGTATCGTTAGTAGATGAATGTGATGCATCCACATTCAATACCTGTGTATGTCGCGGCAAGACATTTTAATCTGAGGGCCTGTGCCTCTGCTGACCTTTATCCCTCCCGTTGCCGTTCCCCTGTACTTCCCGGGCCCGGGTGCAACCGCGCCGTCTGAAACTACGGGCCTACGAGTCCAACTTACCCATAATGCGCCAGTCGAAATGTAACCTGCAACTTACCAGTCAAAACTTATGCTGAATAGTACTAGTCAAACTTAGCAGTTAAAACCTACTCGTCATCCACCCAGTCAAAACGTACCCTGTATCTTAATGTTCCAATCAAAACCTTATCTAAATCTTAATGTACCATTCAAAACATGCCCTGTATCTTAATACACCAGTCATCTCAGGCGATTGGAGTTAGAGTGAGTACGTATTCGAATCCAAAAAACCTTGGTTTCATTAAGGGTTAACTTTATGATGTTCAGGCAAAATTCTTCAAATACTTCCTGTGAACCTCTGAAGCCCCAATGATGAACTCCCGATACAAACAGCGATTATTTTTCTATATAGGAGCACCTGTGCGATCGATAAGCCTTTAACGCATACACATGCATTGTGTATAACAAAAAAATCCCAAGCCCTAGGATCAAACAAGTATTTTCTTTTCCATTCCATTCCACGGTTTAAAGGACTTTGTCAACTGTAAGCCCTATGCGCTTTACCTGAAGATGGGTTCACGTCATACAGTTAGTCCTCAATGTGGGACCATTTCCATGATCCAAGTACAGCACAAATTAAATAGGGTATAATTGTTCAGGGAAATGACAGACAAACCCCGGATCAAGCCCCACTAAAGAACCACCCTGCAATGTGGAAAGCGCAGCACATCAATGCAGAGAGGCCCCTTAAATCACTTCCCATTAAACAAGCCACGTTAAGGCTTATGCCATCATCTCAAAGCACCCCAATCTTCCGGTGCTATGCAATTTGGAACAATATAGGTCTATGCTAATTGATTTAAATCGCTCTGTGCACGCACACGATGCGGCAGCGGCGATGACTTCAGGAGGGGTCTTTAAGACCATCATTATAACCGTCATTATCCCCACTAGCCCCCTTTTCAAATGGGAGCCATAGGAAGAATGTATTGCCCCTAAGCTGAACAAATAATTATTAAGAGTCTCGAAACAAACAGACGACCTCTCCCCTCGCAGCCCCCCAGTCTTGCCACCTCTGCGTCGAAACCCTCCCAGCACCCCTCACCCCCTACCTCGCATTTTATGCAGTGTTCCGCTGTAATATATGCAAAATTAATTGATATATCTCTTATAATTGATGTGCTGTACAATTAATGAGTAATTTATGTAATTAGTCAATTAAGGATAATTCCAGCATATGCTCTCTATGCCCAGAAGGTGTGTTTTACAACTAGTTATTTGTCCGGGACTTGGATACCGCGAAGCATAATTAATTTTGTTATGCATATCAGCACGGTATCTACTTAACAGCCCCCTTTGTGAAAACAGATTTAATATTTATCTTTGCAGGGCGTTTAAAGGCGACATGTTTTTCACCCGCGTTAGCCTCTGAGGGCTTCAAAGTTCCATCTCATTTTTCAGGCGATGCAACAAAAAAACAAATATACAAAAAAACAAACCAAAAAGAACAACAGCATCTTTATTTAGACCATAATGAAAACGAGTTTATGAAAGTGCTCCCTTTGTCAAGCAGGCACACTAAGACGTGATTTTCCTAGCCATTAAGAGGCGACAACCAACGGCCGTTATAAATTATGCTCTCCTTTGACCCAGGTGACCCCTCTCGAGCGCTCTCATAAGACTGTGGCAGGCGCAAGGTTTAATGGGAGAGATCTGTTGGCTAATTAATTGACACCGTTTTGAATATTCATATTTAATATAGCAAGCTTGCTCTTAATTACATTGTTGGACCTCTCTCCAAGGATGCTAAATCACGGAAGGCTTAATTATTGTAATGTATTCGCGGGCCCACGAGGGCGAGGAGAGGAGACAGGCGCCGTTAAGTCCCCGACCGTGACACCTGGCCATGAAGAAAAAAAAAGCGGGAGCAGCTTTTGTTATTCCCCGTTTAAAGGAACTCAGAGGAGAGAGTAAGTTTGTTTACATCCTTGTAGGAATCACAGGAGAGGGGTTCAGCAGACAGACAGCAGGTTGACTCCCTTCTCGGCAATTAATCAACACCATCACTCTGTGGTATGTGTGTGTGTGTGTGTGTGTGTGTGTGTGTGTGTGTGTGTGTGTGTGTGTGTGTGTGTTTGTGTGTGTGTGTGTGTGTAAGAGAGAGAGAGAAGTCAGATGTGTGCATGTATGTGTGCTGAACAGAGAGAGAGAACATGATTTATTACCAAAGTCTAAAACTGCAGTAGTGCAAAAATTTCTGAGCAAAATAATAGCTTCTTTCGTTAAACATAACCAGTGAACGCAGATTAACCTGATGCCATTAAAAGTGTGTACACAAATAGGATCACTGAGGATACTTAATGAAGTAATAAAATACAGTAATACATCTTAAAGTTGTCAAAATCTTCTTATTTTTTCTCTTTTGACAAAATATTCAAAATTGTGAAACTTTCATAAATATTTCCTCATTCATATTAGGCAAAAATAAAAAGGCAAATTTTATTCAGTTAATGGGACCAGGATGACACCTATTCTACTGGTTCTACTTTGCCCATGTTGCATCAGTCTATCTAACCACAACCAGTAAATGCAGATTAACTTGATGCCAATGTTGAGTAGAATCACTGGGGATACTTTAAAAATAAAATAAACTGATACAAATAAAACCTTCAACTTGACACAACAGGATGTAAACTTTCCAATGTTTCGTCTTTTACACATTAAAATGCAAATGGTTACATAATGAAACTTTCATACGGAAATGTACTTTCAAATTAGGCCTAAAAAAGGCAACGGTTGTGCAATGTAGTTACCAGTATAAAACCTACTTTAAGTCTCTGTTCTATCAGCCAGTCTGGGGGCCAGGAATCATGACCAACGAGAAGGGTTCATAAATGTATTAAAATATGAACAAGTACTTTAGGAGCTCTGGTGTTACCTTAATTCAATCATAGTGTCCACCATCTTACAGCACACCTAAAAGATAATATTAACATGCTTTAGACTTGGGTAAATACACATATTTTCGAAGACCTCTTCAAAGTTTGTAATGTATGAAAAGTTTTGGGGAAGTAAAGGAGCCTCGGCCAAAAATACAATACTGAATGTAGCTAAAATAATACAGCTTAATGAAAACTGGCACCGGGCTCATAAATGTGCAGGAGGTGTGGGGATGAGTTAAACCCCCTCCCCTCTTCTCCCCCTGCCTCCCCTCGTCTCCCCCTGCCTCCCCCGCGACCCCGTCCTTTCCTCCCGTTGTACTCCCCCCAACCCCCCAGCCCCCCTCACGCCCCGCCCCTGATGAATGGAAGTGCCTGAAGACCATGTGATAATAGCTAGCGACCTGCAGGGGTCCTCACCGCCCACTGCCAAGCGTATAAAAACGCCGCGCTGAGACCATGGAAGCACACACACACACACACACACACACACACACACACACAGACAGAGAGAGAGAGAGAGTGAGAGAGCAAGAGAGCTTCTGCCCTAACCCAAGGAAAACCAGGAGGAGGACCAATGCCAGAAGTCTTTGGCCCCCAATTGTCCCACATCCACTGCCTTTGCATGCTGGGGCAGTAAGATTACAGAAAAGGGCAGTTGTTTTAAGGCTCGGACACAGACTTTTAAACGCTTATTTTTTGTTTTGGCAAAAACAAGGACTTTATGGAAAACTTTCTTAACAGTCCATGTTTTGGATTTTCCACATTTTTGTTAGAAACTCCAAACTCCAATCCGGAATAAAAAAGTATCTACAGGTAGAAATGCGTCGGACGAAATCCTTCTGATGGCTGAAGACTTTGGAAATTCAAAAATTTCAATGGTGAAGTAAAAATTATAGAAACCCAAATCCTAAAAGCAAAATCGATAAAAAAAACAAACATTTATAAAACATTCTTTCTCAATAAAAAATGCCTCGACCAGGGAAGAAT